>CABHPQ010162786.1:15919-54725 GCA_902168405.1 Peromyscus aztecus | reverse complement strand
GGGGAATCTATGGCCGATATGTAAAGTTGAATTATATTGTAAAATAAAATAAAATAAATTCAAAAAAAAGAAAAAAAATTATAGGAAAACTATGATCAAATAAAAAATACCCTAATATCCTAACAATTAGAGAAAATGATATATGTAGAAAATATCAATTGAAAGGTGATTCTTTAGCAATGCATTTACAAATGTTTACAGTCTACACACCAAGTTTGCCCAGAATCCATGAAGGACATTATAGTGGACTCAAGGTCCTTTAGGTATTTTTTTATTTAAGATCTCTAGGATGAGCTTCTCAGTGCTAAATTACATTCATATACCCGGTCCAAAAATACTGATGATGCTGGACATGGAGCACACTCTAGAGACCATCACTCTATTAGCTTAGTCATTGGGTTTTCAATTTCCTGATTTTATTTTTAAACATAAACCAACTTCATCTTGCTTTAAAAGCTAACTTTTGCCCACTTTCAAATTATTTAGACCTTTTAATCAATATTCTAAAATATAATAAATACATGTTGAAAGTTCACCAAACTACCTTTGCATACCAGCTCTCCAATCCACTTTCGATTAACACATGTCAAAATGTTGGACCCATCCAATTGATAAGAAGGTGCACATTTGAATGTCACTTGTTCACCTGACTTGTATGAAATTTTTTCCTTTTCTATGAGCATGGCATTTTCAAACCTGGGAATATTGTCACAATTAGTTCCTGAAAGAAAAAGAATATATAGGATTTTGTTTTCAGGAAACTGTAGAATATACAATATATGAAACAATAGTAAGGTTCACTGAGAACAGTAAATTCTGTAGTTGCCCATTTTGACTTAGATATATGAAATTGTTTCATATTTATGAAAATAAATGAGGTGGGAATGACCACGGATAAAGAACACTGATAGTTATAATTCTTGAGATATTTTCATTGTGTATTCAATTTTTTCTCACTTTCCACTCTTATGATATATTTCTATTTTTTAGATTCATCAAATGTAAAATAATTATAATTATTATTTCAAATTTTTAGAGCTTATGTAGTTGTAGTGGCATTGATATTAAAACCATCACTGCAGTGATGAGTTTCTTGAATAGAGCCAGTGTTTTCTAAAGTCTGAGGATGATGATAGCTCAGGGTACATGAAGCAAAAATGAAGTAATTGGGTTCAAAGTATCAAACTATATTTTACCAGTACTGTGTTTGTCTGTTAGCATCCAGTGAAATCTTATGATATGCTAGAATTACAGCGTACTTTTTTATTATTTGTGCCACATATAGCTTGAATTAGATAATCCATTACACAAAGAAGGAAAACAAAGCTATACTTATGCAAGCTGGTGGCTGGGACCACTTTCCTCCTTCACATTTAATCAATGCTGGTCCATCAATTCCAAAGCCTTCAGCACAGCTGTATGTCACCTCTTCTCCATGTTGGTAACTGTCTAACTCATGAGACACAATACCATGATGGATTGAAGGTGGAGGTCCACAAGGAAGTCCTGGAAATAACACAATGAGAGGAACAGAGTGAAATGATTCCACATTGCACTAATTCAGAAACTCACTCGCATACATCAATTCTATGTGTAGTACTACTAGAAGGAAATGTTAATAAGGAAGATATTCCATCACAGAAGAGGTGGACAGTGCTTCCAAAGACCACCTTCTGTTGCCTTGCATCTGATAAACTGCTTCAACACAAAAAAAGAACTTGACACCAAAATATCTGAAAACTCATGAGTGGCAAATGAAATAAAAAAGCAAGAAATAATATTCTCAGGAAACCTCCCATATATTACAGGTGCAGCACATTGTGGAGAGAAGACACTGAGGAGTTTAACACCTGGTGACAAATGAAACAATGCAACTCACATGAGCAGGTGAAGTTAGTAGACTATGTATTATATTTAAAAAGAGAAATTCAAGTGTAAAATGTATTTCAAGACAATCAATACAATTAACAAGAGCAGGATAAATTGAATTATGCAAATGGAAATTTATGGTTAATAGATTAACAATTGTATGTGCCAATCTAAATCACTCTTTCTCCTGGTTTTCATGAGAGTAGATTATTGTTAAAGACTTGTTCTAAAACCGGAAATGAATTTTCATGCTGTTCTCACCAACACAACGAGGTGGAGCACTCCACTTTCCCATGTCGCAGGTTACCCCGTGTTCCTCAGCCATCATAAAACCATCTTCACAAACATAGCTGAGTATAGTGCCATGTTCATGAATTCTGGACTCCACTCTGTCTCTCCTTTCCTCTGACGATCTGGGTAATTTAATAGATCCGTGGTCTATCTCAGGGGGCTGGGAACATGGAATTTTCACTATATGAAAAACACAAATGAAAGAGTGAAGCATAGATAAAATTTACATTGAAAAATAAAAACAAACTGTTTGGATTATGTCTCCACAATATTATGTCATCCCCTCGTTTTTCAATATCCTCCCCTACACCAGAATTCTCATTGTAAAATAAGTCAGAGATACTGACCAATGCAGCGTGGTAATGACTGCCACCTTCCATCTCTGCACACCATTTCTTCTGTGTCCTGTGTTCGGTAATTGTCTTGACAAAGAACAGATACTTTCTCTCCATCCCAGTATTTCACTGTGGTTTCCATCACTTGGGCATTTGGAATCTGTGGTGGAGGAGGGCAGGATTCTTCCTCTGCTCCCCCAAAAATATCAGAAACCAAAGTTCTTGACCAAAGATAGTATCTTAAATTGTTGAAGTAATAATTTTCTTTAAATATTAACTTAATTATGACAATGTAATAATTATGTATATTTCATACTTTCAAAAAATTTTGTCTAAGTTGCTAGAAAATCAAGACTCCTCAATTCAGTTTTCAGATTAATGATGTAAAAGTGTGCTTTATTAGTGATTGTTAATAATCAATTTTTTTCTATTTCTGCTTAGAGTAGAACTATTAGAAAATACTTAATATTTGTGTCATTAATACATTTTCCCACATTCTTTCAACACCTAGCTAGCCAACTACCACCTTACTTCAGACACTAATCAAAATGATATTAGACATGATAAAATCAGAGGCAACCACAAAATAACATGTGCAGCTCATGAAAAGGTACATAATAGGTTGATTTTTGAATCACATGGAAATACTTTCTGTGAAAGTTTTTAAGAAATATCAATTGAGACATGGCATTCAAAGTGGTAGTGACAAATATATATATATGAAAGCAAATGTAGTTGAATGAACTAGTTGTTATTTACACGGAATTGGAAATGTCAAGTGAGTCAGTTTTATACAATAGCAGATTGATTACTACAAGAATGAATAGTCTATTAGATTAACACTACATACATTCATACAGAAATGCATGATGATTAAGCATAGGCATAGGAATGGCATGGAGCATTTGTTGCGATAAAAGAGTTAGAAGCAATGGGAATCTAAGAGTAAGGGACTATTAGGACACAGAGGTAAGTTCATTTTCATGGAGTTTGCTAGAGTGTTTTACATTACAGGTCAATAAAATATGTAATACATGAATTTCTAAATCATCTTCTCTATTAAAAAGTATTTTTCCATTATGTCTGTTATGAGACAGTGTCTTCATATATGACAGGGTATTTGAACTTATGAAATCTCAAAGGCATGGTCACCTAAATAAGACCTGCATGATGACAATACCAGTTGACATGTCAACATGGATGGAGAAAACCTTACAAGGCCCTTCTCCTACATGAAGAGC
Source organism: Peromyscus aztecus (assembly GCA_902168405.1). NCBI lineage: Eukaryota > Metazoa > Chordata > Mammalia > Rodentia > Cricetidae > Peromyscus > Peromyscus aztecus. Next base: position 50,989 of record CABHPQ010162786.1, on the reverse strand, counting down.
TACAAGTAATTAAAGAGCGTCTAGAGAATGATAATCCATTTTCTCCACAGATGAGTGAGCCAAAGTATCTGTTACCCAATCCTAAGCATTTATTCCTAAACACATACACATAGAAGAAACACTAAATGGATTCATCAGGCTCAATTATACAAGCCAATTTGAGTGGGAAGACGGAGAGTTGGAAGTGATAACAATACAGGATTCATGTGTGAAATACTAAAAAACTTCCATTGTTTTAATAATTCAAAGACACTACTATCACAGGTGAGAAAGGACTAGAATAACCACTAGAAGACAATGCAAACAAGAGCTTACCTCTACAGGTTGGCTCAGGATCCCACCTTCCATTGATGCAGGTTGAGCGTTTATACTCCATCTTTCCTCTACATTTGTAACTCATCCTAAAGTTATGACTAAATTCTTTCTTATTGGGTTGAATTCTGTCCACACCAGTTACCTTTGGTGCTTTACACTTCTCCAGTTGATCTGTTGCTATGTGAAAATATTTCCATGAAAAATAAAACAATTTACAAGAAGTGAGCTAGCTGCTACATTAAAAACAGCTATGTAGTCATTATACAATACCTAAAATTCTGCCAATCAAAATGCTCAGGGTTGCCATGCAGAAGTGGTTTATAAAAAGAGAACTACATCTCATGTCCATCCAGTCTTTTATGTCTCAGAGAGTTTGTGTTGTAAAGGGATTTGGGTACTTGGCAACTGCAAGTACATAGGAAATCACTATCTCAGATGCTCTACTTAGGAAATGATTATGATATGTCCGGCTTTGGTCCCATACTTGAAAGCTGTGGGAATGTTCATATTTGTTTTCCCCCCATTATATTATCTTTATCCAAATGTTTAAAAATATTAAAATAGAAATATGGTGGATAGGATGTAAAAAGTTTCTAGTTTAAATGTCCTTTTTATATAGATGTGATATAAGAAAAAATATCTAGTTCAGTCCCTTGCAGGTTTCTCAACTGCCTGTCTAAAGTTAGTGAGTTCCTACGAGCTTGGTTCAGTTGTCTCTGTAGATTTCCCCATCATGATCTTGACTCCCCTTGCTCGTATAATCCCTCTTCCCTCCCTTTGACTGGACTCCTTGAGCTTGGCCTGGTGCTTGGCTGTGGATCTCTGCGTCTGCTTCCATCAGTTACTGGATGAAGGCTCTATGATGACAGTTAGGTTATTCACCAATCTGATTACCAGGGATGCCAGTTCAGGCACTCTCACCGCTGTTGCAAGTAGTCTAATCTTGGGTCATCCTTGTGACAAGATTCCTGGGAATTTCCCTAGCGCCATGTTTCTCCCTAGCCCCATCTAGGCCCTCTGCATATGGGAGACAGTTGTGTAGCTTGGTCTGCTTAAGGGGCTTTTGAGGTGGGGTCAGAATCTATCCCTGGTACATGAACTGTCTTTCTGGAGCTCATTACCTATGGTGGGAAGCCTTGTTCAGTCTTGATGCAGGGTGGAGGGGCTTGGACCTGCCTCAACTTAATGTACCAGGCTTTGTTGACTCTCCATAGGAGCCCTTATCCTTTTGGAGGAGGGAATGGAGGGTGGATTTGGTAGGGGGAAGCTGGAGGGGAGATCAAGTGGAGGGATGGGAGGGGGATCTGTGGTTGATATGTAGAATGAGTTGAAAATTTTCTTAAATAAATATAAAAGAAAAAATCGTCCTAGGGTCCTACCTCCAGCATATTGACTTCAGCTTTCAGCATGTGGAATAGACAGAAGTATCATAGAAGTTCTGAGAGAGATAAGTTTGTTGTAGGGGAGTAGGAAATGGGTACTTGGCAGACTTTGTTTCTTAGCTTTCCAAGACATGAAAGGAGAGTGCCATAAAATAACAGTAATGATGTTTTGCATAGCATAATCATATCATCTTGGGTATTAGTATTGACATTTTAGTCACATAAAAATTTGCAACTAAAAATTAGACCTGACTGAAGATAGACAACAAACATTTACAGATTATGTTATTAATTTATGCTCATCTGTAGACAAGCATCAATCTATAAACAATTAAAGTTTGGATTGCCATTATTTAAGACTAGTTGTTTCCAAAAAGAGTACTAACTTCAGAAGTATATAGTAGCAAATATCTCTGCAATCAAAATATTAAACTTTTTGAAGTATCAATTTGAGGCACACAGACTTACCAACACATTGTGGAAAATGGGTCCACTTTCCACTAATGCATGAAACTGACCCACTTCCAATCATTGTGAATGTTTCCAAGCAGGTGAACTCCACCGAATCTCCGTGGTGGTAGGGGGGGTTAGAAAACTGTACAGAGCCATGCTTAAGTTCAGGAATGTCTCCACATGTTCTTTTCTCCTCTGTGGTTGTTTCACAAACATGTATTTAAGATTAAGAGGTCACATGAGATACAAACAGTGTTTAAATATTAATGCTTTAATTACCAATACATATTGGCAATGTTGTCCACTTCCCATCAACACACTGGATTTTGTTGGGTCCCTTCAGGATAAATCTAGTCTTGCAATCATATTCTACCACTTCACCATGACCATATTCTTCTTTCTTTGTTCCCTTAATTTCTCCATTGAGGACTTCAGGAGGCTGATCACATGATCCTACTTGACCTATTGTGGAAATATTGTGTAAATATAAATGAAAATGTTCATCTTACAGTCTAACAATCTAGTATATGGAGAAATTTTAAAAAATATTAGCCATATCACTTTTTATAACACTATATTAAATAATGGTATTTACACTAGACTCACATTTCACAATTGTAATATGCCTGCTGAAACAGCATTGAAAACATTTTGAAGGTGAAACAGTGTTTGATAAACTTGATATCTTGAAGATGCATGCAAACCAGTCAGCAATTGTAGTTGTGTCAATTATAATGATGTTCACATTTTCTGGAATTATCACTTTGCAGAAAATATCATCACTGTAGCAAGCATCTAATCAGTCTGTTTCAATTTGTCTAATACATGGTATTGAATTAATAGAAATCTGCTTTCATACTGTTTTGACATACTCTGTGAGAAGGGATGGAAGGCTTATCCTATAAAAATGCCAGCATTAATGTTAATCTAGACAAAATGAAATAAGTCTTTGTAGTCTCACCTGTCATGTTTGCATGTGTAAACACAGTGCTACACATTTTAAGAAGCAAGTTAGCCTAGGATTATCCTTGTAAATAAGTGACTGTGTATTAGCCACACAGCACATCTTGACCATGGCTGTCTATATCTCTGAATATGCTCGAGATTACAGACATAATGGAAGACTGGGGGATATTAGGAGAAGGAAAATGAACTTCTGATCCTCATTCATCAAAGGTAAAACAGATACTGACCTTTACATGTTGGGAAACTAGGAGACCATCCAAAGTGGTAGCACTGCACTGAATCAGGTCCAACTCTGTGTCCTGGTCGGCAAGAAAATTTCAACAAATCTCCAACTTTATATTTTTCTTTCTTGGGATTGACGATTAAGTATGATCCTAGTAAGGGAATGCTGCATTCGCTTTCTTTAAAGTAAGATAATTAGAATATACAATTAATTATTGTTAAATAGGTTTATCTCCCTCATGTACAGTCACAGGAAGCATCAGTAACCCCCTTCCTTATGAAAAATGCTGCATATTAGGTTTGATATAGCACCCAAATCTATATGGAAGTCTCTGAGAAATGTAAGATAATGCAATATATTAGTTATAAAACTGATTAATAAAATCAACTTATTTTTACTGGATCTGATTTGATATAATTAATGCTAAAGTCACAACTTCCCTATTCTCACAACAAAAAATTATTCTCTCATATTTGAAATTAATACTATATAATATCTAAATCACATATCAAAATTTTTCAGTTTAATATAATTGAGAAAGTATATCACAGAAAATCAGTTCTAATGTAACTGAAGTTAGGAAAATATAATTAGTATATTTTGAATTGAAGAAAATAAAATACATGCAAAACAATTACATTACTCTAAACTAATTTGTTGTACTTCCAATTTAATAACCAATTGTTAATTATTCTGACTCAAATTAGGAATGTGTAATATTCTTCATTAAAATAAAATTTTTCTTCAATACTTGGAATTCTTGTTACAAAAAAAAAAACTAAGTAAATATTTTCTTCCTTAATATTTCCCTTTTTGGGTAATTTATTAATTAAAAATCACAGGGTTACTATTAGGGTGATACAAAAAAGATAATTCATACTTTCGAAAGTAAAATGTTAATACATACTCAGCAACATATTTGAAAGACATGTTTTAAAACAAGTACTAAATAAATACTAACAGTGTGGCTGGAGATGGAACTCAGAGAAATGCCACATGCTAAGTGTGTGAGACCCTCTGGGAACACTCCCCAAAGAATTCCTGTCTTTTATTATTGAGTTTTAGACTAATTTGGAAAAATCATCCTGAACAAGACTCATCATAATTCCTCTATAATAAAATTACAGTAATTTAGAGATTATTTTTATTTGTATTTCTGTCTGTTTATGTATTTTTGCTTATTTTATAGAAATTATCATACTAACATACCATAATACTCTGTCTTAAAGTGAAAAAATATCCTGTTTTTCATTTTATATTTGTAATTCTAGGACTGACCCTTAGGCTATGGGCTAGCCGAGTATTGTCCAACTCAACTAATAGCCCTGCCTTTGTATTCTAATTTAGTATTCAATTGTATTATAGAAAGCCCTGATTTCCAATAAGAAGGAAGATTCTAGGAAATTCACTTTTTAAGTAACATATAAATATTCAGTTTTATTTTATAAAATTCAAGGGAAAATAATACTCACCATAGCATGAGGGTTTATCAGACCATCCATCATAATTACATGTTATGGAGCCTTTGGTATCTTTATGTTTGTTTTCATACCCAACATGGCATTCATAGTCCAATTTGTCATTGAGTTTAAACCATGTGCTATTACTTTTAGTTCCAGAATTCTCAAATATAGGCCTATCACAAGACTCTAATGAAAAATAAAATGGAAGATTTCATTTCTAATGTGTCAATGGACAATCTGAGTAATTCTCATGAGAACCAAGTATTCATAGGTTAATATGTAAAAGCAAATACTGTATAAAAACATCCTTAGAAGACCAACAGTAACTGAAACAGTTATTAAAATGAAAAACACACTATTATATTGCATTTATAAGTTCACTTAAGCTTTTTAAAATATTATTTAAAAATAGATTCTCAGCTCAAATTTTCTTATACTTATCCCATACTACAAGTAAATAAACAAGTGCATATGTGTTTTGTAGGGCAGCATTTTGTGAATTCAGGTCACATATTTAGTAGTTAAAATGACTCATAAAATATAGAAAAGTTGATTACCTGAATTTCATACAGGTGCATTTATTGTATTATAGCAAAGATTTTCTCTTTCACAATAAGAAAATCCAATAAAGCCTTCTTAATTATAATTTAATATAAATGAATATTTCATGTAAATAATCTTAATTACTTTTCCTTTAACTAGATACTGTGAAAGTACAATAAATTTAAGAAAATATAAATTAAGAAATTAGTGACTATCTTAAATTGCCATTTCATTTAATGTATGTTGAATAGTTCTTGAAAAATGCCACTGGCTTCTTTATGATAAGAAAGATAAGCTGAACTAGTTATTATTTTTAGAAAAACTTCATAAAATCCAAGACAAGGAAAACTTTTAAAAAAGCAAAATTTGCTACTACATGGAAACATTTCTTTCTTTCCAATATCAAGATATTTGGGTAAATATTCTAAGAGGGGAATGTTCTGAGATGGACCGTAACTGATAGTGTTAAATACATGTTATAAAGTTATTACATATTCTGGGATTTAAAACATGGAGATATATATTCCTTAGAAACTTTACCTTATATATAGGAGCAAAGGCTTTGATATTCAAGGCAGAATATCTTTTAAAAAGGCAGCCAGTCAAGGAATCCTTCACTAGATTTAAAACTATATATTTTAAAGCATTGAAAAGGGAAATGAACTGATATTCAACAATACAGGAATGAGTCCAAAAGTAAAAACAAATAGTTGTGTGTATTCTTTCTTGAAGTTTAAAACTCATCTTTCAAATGAAATAGCATCAGCCACATAAAAGGAAAATAAAACTAAACTCTTACACATCACCAATATAATGGCAGGAATATCAAAAAGTACTCACTAATACATGAAGGTTGAGCTGACCATCCATTTTGGAGGCAGGTAATTGGTCCTGATGTTTCTCCACTTGCTGTTACATATCCCTGTTTGCACCTAAACTGTGTTTTTTTATTTAGAGCATATGTAAGATCAGATTCAGAAAGAAATCCATTCTCAATTTCTATATCTGACTTTGAACATGTCTCTAAAAGGGAAAAGAGTAAGAAAAATGAGTGCATGCTCGGTAGCTTAAGGATTCACAATGTACAAAACATAAAAATAGCCATTGATCATTTATACGTGATGTCTTTGTTAATCAAAATAATTTGCATTACTGGGCTGAAGAAAACTAATCATAGTTTTAAAGATACACCATAATCCTCTCTGAAAATTTTTTTCTAACAAAGCAAGATTTAGATCAGCCACAAAATATTATTTTTTTGTCCAAGAGAATCCATAATCCTTCAGAATATCTGAACTCTTGAAAATGTTTTTTCTTGTATTTTTCTTTAAATGTTTTTTCTTGTATTTTTCTTTAAACCCAAGAGTAAATTGGCTCTTTTAGATGTATAGAGCTCATTTACTCAATTAGAGTTTCTGTATTTGGATGATGATCTTGGAAAATACATAGGTGTTACAGATTCCAGTACCAAGAGTTTGAAATGTCCTCATAACTGCATGCCTAAAAAACAATGGATGTTCAAAGAAGTTCAGAACAAATAATACGTTTATTCAATGTTCTTATGCCAAGATGATACCTTCTCAAAACTTGTGCAAATGAACTTGAAAGTTTAAAAGCAAATTTATTAATTTCATTTTTGTAAGCTAAATAATGTTTCATTGTGAATGTACCAGATACAGATACATTGCATGAAAAATTATTTTTTAAACAGTATAGCAGTATACTTCTCCCAATTACTAGATTTCTTCCCAAAATGCATATTTTCTTATTTATGGATAAGTAGGAAATCAAAGGAGAAAACATTAACTATTTTATATAAATACTACTGTAAACATAAGATAAAACGTTAGGAGGTTGCACTATGTAGTGAAAAGACAGGAACACCATCAAAGAGCTGGAAAAGAATGAAGAATAAAAATCAATAAATGTTTTCACTTTGTGTACTTAGAAAAAAGTAAATAGCAACATAAGCATAAATTTTGAAAACCTAGAATGATGAAGGGAGGGCAAGCAGAAGTTAGACAAGGGAAAATAATGCAGTCCGTGGGAGGCCAGCTCCCGAGAACTGCCCCATGGTTGTGAATAGAAGACGTCTGAGTAGTGAGGGCTTTAGGAAACTTTTTTTTATCTGAGGGTCTTTAGAAATAAGTTTCTATCTGTCTGACAGGTAAATAAGGAAACGCACATGCTTTCTGGTGCTGACTTTCTCTTTTATTTCATCTTTAAAAATTTCTTTTTGAAAATGTCTATGACTCCACATAGATACATTCCACATTGTTGCACTCTCCATACATTCTCCACACAGCCACACACCTCCTTTGCACAGTTACATCTCTTATCTACACATCTTCATTTTCCTTGACATCTCTTTCTTACATAGCTCCACATCTCTCTTCTATACACATTTCTTTACTCTGCTACATTCCTTCACACGTTATTACATCACTCTTGACTCATTAATTTTCTCACTCATTCATTCTCTCACCTTACTCTCACATTTCTTTTTCTTTTTCTCCTCCTCACAGCCAAACTCTGGACAATTATCTGTTACATTTTCAGGGTCTGACCCATTTTCATAACATATGATAAGTCACACAGTTTTTCTCAGGCTATAATGGTGGCACTGACCAGCCAGTGAGTAACGCTTGGCCAAGCACATCTTAGCCTTTTCCCAGACAGAGAACGACATTGAAATTCAGTACTTAACAATAGCAGTAGTTGACTGAACCTGGAGTGGTAGGGGTACATGCAGCAAGAGAATTACTGCAGGGGGTTATGTCTACCAAAGTTGCCTTTGCTTCAGTTCTGACCTTGATTCATTAATAAACATGTGGAATTTCTGTTTGTGTATTCTCTGCAGCGGCAGCTAGTCTGTTTTGAATTTGTTCTGAAATCTAAAACTAGCTGTTTTTGTGACTGAGCATAATGTTATCTTACTGTGTCAGTTAAGAAAAATATTCTTATACAGCTTCTTATTCTATACAGCTTAAGCAGAAATCATCTTTCTAACTATCCACAGTTATATGTATATATATATATATATATATATATATATATGCCCCAAAATGTATGCCCAGTTATGACACTACCAGTGGGCTGTGGACAGCACCCCACAGCTGTTCTTTTTAGGGAGGTAAATGGTGGCACATGAGAAAGTTACAGACAGAAAACAACCGGTTTCCACAGCCAGTGACCCCACAGACTTTGCCTAGTGGGGCTCCCCAACAGAGAGATATTCGTCTGGTGGGTCGACCTGTTAAATACTAGTTTTCACCTGCTGTATATTCCCACAGCCTCTGGTAAAGACATTGCTACCAGCAACTCTCAGCAGGAAAGCTAAGGAAGTTATATGATCTTGTAAAGGAAAGTAATACAATTATAAATAAAGGAAAAACAGAGTGTTGGACAGTAAAAATGAGGAAACAGGTTTGTAGTTGAAAATTACCCATGACAAGTATTGGAAGACAAAGAGCCCTGGACTAGAATTCCAAAGTATCAAAAGATTAATGAGGTACACTATCAAGGTGGCTTTATGTATGGAGGGATTTTCCAGAAAGTAACATAATGAGAAAGAACCCAGCCAGGAAAGAAGTTAGGTACTTTACTGAATTTAAGCACCAAATATCACTCTTCTTGAAGAGGTTTGTGTCACTGAGACCCAAGGCATAGAAAAGCAAAGTAGAGAAGAAGAGAGAAAACCTAGAGTAGAGCTCTGCAGATCTCCACAGCTATCCTCTAGTTTCTTTAGACAGATGTCAGTATAGTATAGCACAGTATAAGATGATATGATGCAAAAACCAGGAGACAAAAAAATTACTCCAAATAGTAAAGTCAAAGATTTCCAGCATACCAATAATGTGAGATATACAAACTGGAAGGTTCTTTTGATTGATTCTTTTGATCACTCTCATTCACCTCTTATCAATATTCTAAATGCTATAGTTGGAGAGGAAAAGCTACCCAAACCAGTGTAACAAAATTTCAAAGGGAACAAAATGATCAGACAAACTTAGTCTTCCAATCCTGCAGGTCTCCTGTCCCAAGCACTAGCTGCCTACTTCAAAAGGATAGTGGTGGATATGAAAGAAAATACATTTGGGGAAACTGGCTGTAGGTTTACCAATCCCAGTTAAGTCTTCACAAGACAGTCTCTACACTGAAGGCTCACAGATCTTCGTGGAAGTAGGCACAAAATGATTGTGCGAGTCAGATCGCCAGAATGTCTGCTATGAGATAAGGTTTTCTATATATGACAGGGAAACAGCCCCCATGAAATCTTAGAAATATCATAGTCTAAATGAGCTCAGCACAATACCAGTTGACAGGCCAATGTGTACGGAGAAATTCTCACAGTCACTACCCCAGGTGAAGAGTGATAGGTAATCAATACTTGCTAGGAAAGGAAAATCACTCTTCTCTAGGAATAAGCATCTCTCTCATAAGTTATCCAAACCCAGGTGATCAGGCCTAAACACATATACATTCAAGCCACACTAAAAGGACACAGTAGGATGTGCAAGTGTGTGTGTGTGTGTGTGTGTGTGAACAATTGTAGCTAAAGAAGAAGAGGTTATAAATTGAGAAGAAAGGAAAGGAGAAGAGTAGGTGGGAGGGGAGAGATGATAAAATGGTGTACTCATGCACTCGAGATGCATTTTCAATAAATACCTACAAGTGATCAAGATGCAGAGAATAAAAGACTGAAATGTTCAGTGCTATATGGATATCTTTATCACATTATCTCCTGCCAAGGTTCAAGGAACACTGAAGAAGAATGGGGAGAAGGAGTAGAAGAGCAAAAGCATGTAGGTGAATATGAGGAAGCAGTATTTTCCAGACACAGCAACAAAGATGCACATAGGGATTAAGAATGGTAGTGAGAGCATGCACAAGGCCTACACAAGTTTAAGACAGACCAATTCCAGCACAAGGAGAGAAGATGGCACAGATTCCCACCCTAGCTGAAGAGTTATTGACAGTCAATAGCTATTGGTAAAAGGAGATTATTATTTCTTTAAGAGCATACCACTGGTAGATCAGCCATTGTAATACTGAATATCCAAGAATATAAATACATCAGAAACTGGACTTTATTAGTTGGTTTAAGAAGGAAAAAAGAAAAGAAAAGGATACAAAGTTGGGTGGGTAGTAGAAGGGTGAGAGTAGTTCAGGATGGATGAATATGATTAAAACACATTGTACGAAATTTTCAAATAAGTATAAAAAAGTTAATCTCAAAAATTAAAATTACTTTGTGTTCAATATAAACAAAAATAAATCACAAATAGTATTTACTTGGATCTCATTAGGTGTAAAAATACATATAGTGGAAACAACTGTTAGAAACTCATGATGAGCCAGATCATGCATAAAAATATTCATAAATTATACAATAAAACATAAAATTAACAGGATTTTTAGGTGACTGCTATTAATAGTCTCCAAGACAGACAAAATTAAAGTATGAAAATATACTCCTTGCTGATGTTTTAGAATCTAAAACTCGATTCTCCTGATGTTTAGAGGGAACGAAGTCAACTGGAAGCCTTGCTCATTGCTGTTTATGGATGCAGAATATTCCAAATATCCTTAAAATCCACATGCCAGATTCTCACAGCTGTACACATGAGACAGTTCTCACTAATTTCAGTTTTAGATATTTGTTTAAGAAGTATTTTATAAATTTAAATACAATGACTTATGTTCAGTTTTCATAAATAACTCAAAAATTATCACAATTAAAAACAGCCAAAATATTAACTAGTGGTATAGCTTAATTATTATATATCTATGTGAAGATACATCTTTACATAATAAAAATTAATTATTATCCAAGACTTAAGATGGGAGAGTGCACAGATATTCTACTGAGATGTAATGGAATTAAGTTAGAAAAAGTGATGCATAAAACTATTGATATCATACAGTAAAAACTCAACACTGCAGGAAGAAAAGACAAGTTGTTACCTAAAGTGGTGGAGTTAATCATAGACTGAAGAGGAAGGGAACAAGAGAAATTGCTAAAGAGTTTAAACTTGTTCTAGATTGATGGGGTTGTAGTCATATAAACCCACTCAATTTTCAATTACCTGAACACTAAATATGTGTGAACTGAACTAATTCCTTGATTAAAAAAATATTCAAAAATGAGTCTTTGAAATGTAAGCATAAAGATATCAGTTGTTTTAAGATCTTGTTGAGTTACTTGAAATAAGAAATGCAAAGTAATCTACCTGGATAGGATATAAAAAAGTGAAAATCCACAGAAATATGAAAAAGGAGTATGTTCATATAAACAAGCCCAATTAACAAAGATTCAAGAAAGAATATGTAAAATTAAGAGTAAGAGCAAAACTAGAATAAAGGAAAGACTATCATGTAAAAATTCAGTACAAATTTTAAACCCGTCACTAATAGTAATTACATAGAATTTTAAATCACAGAAGATAAAAATTCTTAGAGATAAATACATAACATATGTGAGTGGTTTGAAAAAAAATGGCCCCCAAAGGAGTGGCACTATTAGAACGTGTGGCCTTACTGAAGTAGATGTGACCTTGTTGGAGAAATTTTGTCACTGTGGGAGTAGTCTTTGAGTCTCCTTCACTCAGGATTCCTTCAGTGTGACACTCAGCACTTCCTGTTGCCTGGAACATATAGGATTCTCAGCTCCTTCTCCAGCACCATGTCTGCCTGCATGCTGCCATGTCACACCATGATGATAATGGAATACACTTCTGAAACTGTAAGCAAGCCATCCCAATTAAATGTTTTCTTTTATAAGAGTTGCTATGGTTCTGGTGTCCCTTCACAGCAATAGAAATCCTAACTGAGACAGAAGTTGGTAGCAGGGACTAGGGTATTGCTGTGACAAGCCTGACCATGTTTTGATTTGGAGAAATTTGGACTTTGGTTCTTTGGGTTAGGAAAGCAATGGATGCTTTAAGCACCGCTTAATGGAACATACTAGTAGGAACATGGAAGACATTGGTTATTTGAGTTATTTGAACTGTGACATGCTGGCTCAACTGGTTTCTGTAGTGGGTAGCCATTCCATCTTTGATCTGTAAGTTCCAGCCCCCATTGAGGCTTAGGTAACTGTCATGCCTACAAGGTGGGGCCAAGATAGGACCCTGAAGACCCAAGATCCAGATGCGCCAGCTCTCTTGGTTCCTGGACCCCGGACGCTGGAGGTAGACTGAGCAGAGTTCTCCAGAGAACACCACCGGACTGAGCCACACCTTTCCCAGACCCTGTAAACTATCCCTTCACTTGTAAGTTACCCCACAAAATAAACCTCCCTTTTAACTATGTGGAGTGGCCTTAATAATTTCACCAATAGGTTTCAGATAAAAATAATTTTAGTATGTGTCCTAAAGATCATTCTTGTGATATTTTGGTGAAGAATGTGGCTGCTTTTTGCCCTTGTCCTAAGAGTCTACATGAGCCTTAAGTGAAGTTTCAGGTTAATTCTGTTGATAGAGGAAATCTAAAAACAGCCTAGTAAAGATTCTGTTGTATAGTTATTAGCAGTAACTCCAATGAAGATTTACAATGAAGGAGCTGAGCAAATAAAAATATAAAATGTACAGATTGAGAAAAGGGTCACCAGGAAGTGGAATAGAGCTAAACCCTATGTTCAAAGAGATAAAAAGATTAAGAAATGAAATGAAGGGAGTGGTGACCTCAGGGCAAGATCCCACCCAGCTTGTGAAAAGAAATTAAAGAGAAGCTTGGAGGTGTGTGTGTGTGTGTGTGTGTGTGTGTGTGTGTGTGTGTGTGTTTCTACCTAGAGCAATAAGACAACAAAAGGAGATCAAGGGATACAAATTGGAAAGGAAGAAGTCAAACTTTTCCTATTTGCAGATGATACGATGGTATACATAAGAGACTCCAAAAATTCTACCAGGGAACTCCTACAGCTGATAAACTCCTTCAGTAATATGGCAGGATACAAGATTAACTCAAAAAAATCAGTAGCCCTCCTGTATAAAAATGATAAATGGGCTGTGAAAGAAATCAGAGAAACATCACCCTTTACAATAGCCACAAATAATATAAAATACTTTGGGGTGACTCTAGCTAAGCAAGTGAAAGACCCGTATGATAAGAACTTTAAGTCTCTGAAGAAAGAAATTGAAGATGATATCAGAAAATGGAAAGATCCCCCATGCTCATGGATAGGTAGGATTAACATAGTAAAAATGACAATCTTACCAAAAGAAATCCACATATGCAATGCAATCCCCATCAAAATCCCAACACAATTCTTCATAGACTTGGAAAGAACAATATTTTATACTTTATTATAAACAATACTTTATATGGAAAAACAAAAAATCCAGGATAGCTAAAAGAATCCTGTACAATAAAGCACCCTCTGGAGGTATCATGATCCCTGACCTCAAGCTCTACTATAGAGCTACAGTAATAAAAACAGCTTGGTACTGGCATAAAAACTGACATGTGGACCAATGGAATCAAATTGAAGACTCTGACATTAAATCGCACATGTATGAACACCTAATTTTTGACAAAGAAGCAAGAACTGTACCATGGAAAAAAGAAAGCATCTTCAACAAATGGTGCTGGCATAACTGGATGTCAACATGCAGAAGATTGTAAATAGATCCATATCTGTTGCCATGCACAAAACTCAAGTCCAAGTGGATCAAAGACGTCAAAATAAATCCAGTTACATTGAACCTGATAGAAGAGAAAGTAGGAAGTAGTCTTGAATGCATTGGCACAGGAAACCACTTCTTAAATATAACATCAGTAGCACAGACACTGAGAGCAACAATTAATAAATGGGACTTCCTGAAACTGAGAAGCTGTTTTAGGGCAATGGACATGGTGAATAAGACAAAATTACAGCCTACAGAATGGGAAATATCTTCACCAACCCCACATCTGACAGGGGGCTGATCTCCAAAATATATAAAGAACTTAAGAAACTAGACATCAAAATACTGAACAATCCAATTAAAAAAATGGGCTACAGAGCTTAACAGAGAATTCTCAACAGAAGAATCTCAAATGGTTGAAAGACATTAATTAAGACAATTAAGGAATTGCTCAACATCCTTAGTCATCAGGGAAATGCAAATCAAAACAACTCTGAGATACCATCTTACATCTGTCTGAATGGCTAAGATCAAAAACACTGAAGACAGCTTATGTTGGAGACGATGTGGAGCCAGGGGAACACTCATCCACTGTTGGTGGGAATGCAAACTTGTACAGCTACTCTGGAAATCAGTATGGTGGTTTCTCAGAAAATTCAGAATCAGTCTTTCTCAAGACCCAGCTATACCACTCTTGGGCATATACCCAAGGAATTCTCAATCTTTCCACATGGACACATGCTCAACTATGTTCATAACAGCATTATTCATAATAGCCAGAACCTGGAAACAACCTAGATGCCCCTCAACTGAAGAATGGATAAAGAAAATGTGGCACATATACACAATGGAGTACTACTCAGTAGTGAAAAAACAATGATATCATGAAGTTTGCAGGCAAATGGATGGAACTATAAAATATCATCCTGAGTGAGGTAACACAAACTCAGAAGGACAAACATGATATGTTCTCACTCATAAGTGGGTACTAGATGTAAGGCAAAGGATAACTAAACTACAACCCACAGCTGCAGAGAAGTTAGCTAACAAGGATGATTCTAAGAGGCACACATAGAAAGCCCAGCAAAGGAGAAATAGATGAGATCTACATGAGCAAACTGAGAGTGTGTGGGAGTAATGGAGGGCAAAGAATGGGGGATGAGAACATAACGAAATGGGAGGTTCGAGCTGGAACAGGGACAGAGGGGGAGAGCAAGGAAAGAGATACCATGATAAATGAAAATATCATGGAAATAGGAAGAGGTAGGGTGCTGGGGAATTTCTCAGGAATTCACAAGGATAACCCCACCTTGGACTACTGGCAGTGATCAAGAGGGTGCCTGGACTAGTCTACTCTGGTGATGGGACTAGTGAATACCCTAACTGTTATCATAGAGCTTTCATCCAGTGACTGATGGAAGCAGATACAGAGACCCATGACTGGGAGCTAGGTTAAGCTCTGGGAATCCAATGGATGAGAGAGAGGAGGGATTCTGTGGGCAAGGGACTTTGAGATCATAATGGGAAAATGTGCAGAGATGACCAGCCACACTAGTGGAAACCCATGAACTATGGACTAATAGCTGTGGAGCCCCTGTAGGACTAGACTAGGCCCTAGTTGTTTAGCTTGAACTATTTGGGGGGCCACAGGCAGGAGGATCAGGATCCATCCCTGGTGCTTGGGTAAGCTTTTTGGAGCTGTCTAGGGTGTGACACCTTGCACATCCTTGGTGCAGGGGGAGGGGCTTGGACCTGCCTCAGCTGAGTGTGCCAGGCTCTGCTGACTCCGCATGGAAGACCTTGATTTGGGTAATGTGGGGATTGGGAGTTAGTTGGGGGGAAAATTTAGGGGGGGGTAAGAGGGGAGGGGGGGGATCTGTGGTTGGTATGTAAAGTAAATAGAAAATTTCTTAATAATTAAAAAAAAAGAAAAAGAAAAGAATTGCCATGGTTATAGTGTCCCTTCACAACAATAAAAGCCTTAAGCAAGGCTATAGTGATATTTTATTTGTACTGAAATGTGATTTGTATGTTAATAAATAAAGTCGCCCAGGGGTCAGAGCTATTAGCAAAGCCATAGCAAAAGCCAGGGCGGTGGTGGTGCACTCCTTTAATCCCAGCGCTTGGTAGGCAGAACTAGGTAGATCTCTGTGTGTTCAAGGATACAGCCAGCATTGGAGACACATGCCTTTAATCTCAATACCAACCATAGAAGACCTGGAGGTCTGTACAGACAAGCAGTGACGAGGCAGTCATGTGGTTGGGTTTACAACCAATGAGAAGGCAGAACAGGAAGTCTTTATAAAGACAGACAGGAAGTAGCGCTCTTTCGGAGAAGTCTCTTGCGGAGAGGTAGGACAGCAGCGGCAGGAAGGGTAAGGTTTTTAATCTCAGCTCTTAGCTATTGCTCTGACCTCTTGGCTTTCTTCTCTGAATCGGCTCTGTGTTTCTTATTTAATAAGATGGTCGATTACATCTACATAAGGCAATGACCAAGCTATCTAAAAAAGAATAAATCTAAATTTCTTATCAGCAAAATGGTATAAGAGAAGACATTTGACAAAAATTTAAAACCAGATTAAATATTTAAAGACATATCACATTCATATATTGGAAAATGCAGTATTATTATGTGATTAATTATTTCAAAATTGTCTTGAAAATTCAATAATTTCAATCAAATCTAAACAAGGTTATTTAAAGGAAGTTGGCAGTCTGAAGTAAACAAAGAACACAATTGTAATATGTACAACTCAAACAGATTGATTTTTTAGAATTCTTAATATTCCAGCAAACTAATTAGAAATGTATGGATTAGAAAAAAAATTGCATTTGAAAAATTAGAATGATTATCTCCAAATTGACCTATGACTCTTTTTGGAAACCCAAATCATAATAAATAAATGCATATCAACAGTATTATGTTGTAATATTTATAGATGTTTATTCATCAGCATAAAGTGTGACATGCAATCATTTGCAAGGATAGGGACCAAGAAAAAAAACTTTGACACAAACATATATTAGTTGAGAGTTTGGAAAAAATCACGAAAACAAGATAATGCACAGTTCCCCAGAATTCCCTTGCCAGTTACATATCACAGGGAATTCAGAGACAATTATCAGTACTTTAAAATGGCATGTTACTACCTGAATATATGAATGATGTGTGTAGCTACTATCATATTTGTTTAATTTTGAACTATAGTTGTATAATTGTTTTCAGTCAAATGGCAAAGTGATTTCAAAGTTTATAGTACTATAAATTAAAAAAGGTTACTAAATGTTCTGTTGTTATATGGCTTAATGCTTACAGATGTGTTTACTTTGCTGTATACCAGTATACATTTATACACACTTGAAAAGAAGCATTTTGCCACAGGTAATATAGATAGGATGGGCAGTCAAGAGCATCTTGTGATCTCAGAGGCAGTTGCTTACTAACAGGGGTGCATGTGGGTTGAGGAGACCAGCCATTCTCTGTACATGTAACTGTGTCCTGACCATTTGGAAGACTGTAGCCAGGATAACTGGACTCTTAAAGACTGTTCCTGTACATAGCTTCCTTTCAGTTGTAAAAATTTCCCATTCTCTACATAATGGAAACCACATTGCCCTAAGGACCACAAGATGATAAATTAAAAACATTCATTTATTTAAAAACTAAATTAAAACTTATCTTTACCATAGTTTAATGCATGTGTGACATTTAAAATCAAACCAACGCTCAATGTTTAAAAGAGTACCATTTTTTTTAATTTTTATAAATAAAATGTGTAAGCAATAAAAAGTATTCTTATAGTCCCTATTTTTGATGTGCATTTCATGGAGAGCTGCTCACAAAGGACAGAAACTCGTCTTTCTTACACATGAACTGTCCTCCTGGTCTTATTTTTGTCATGAGAAACTTAACCATAATTAAGTATGTGTTCGTTCTTCTCTTCCTACTTTTTGATAGAATTAGATATGATTTAATACAGACATTGACTTACTGATGCATGGAACTTCAGGCTCCCACCCTTGCACAGTGCAGCGAATGTAGTCCCAGAATGTCCCTGAAGGAGTCGTAAATCCTCTGTTACAGTAATAGCTGAACTGCTTTCCTATAGGTGCTGGGAAGTAGGGTCTGAGGCTCTTTGCATTATATAAACCTCCATTTTTGATTTGTGGAAAATCACATGGTTTCACTTGCAATAAAAAGAAAACAGATAGAAAAAAATTCAGAGACAAACCATTTGATCAGTGAATTGCTTTCTATGAATTAAAATAACTGAGTGAGTAGACAATGTCTGGGAGAAGGAGACAAATGGAATTCAGACAACTGAAGTATGTGAGAATGCCTTTCCTCGTGAAATCAAGTTGTCCCTTACAGCTTACCAGAGAGGTGGGTCAGGGATATTTAATATCCAATATGATAACTGCTTATTTATAATTTGAACTTGAAGAGAAATATAATGTGTTTGCATCATAGTGAGCTATTATAACTTCATATTGTTAATTGTAATAACAAGTTTATATGACATGTTTCATTAAAATTTTTCCTTTTCATGTTCTTATTGATAAATAATTAGTACATTATTATTAGAATAGTATTAGTTTTTCCATGAAGGATGATTCTACTTCAGGGGACCTCATCTAATATGTTAAAAGAATTCTAACAAATACTGACAAAAGCACACACATTTCCTATTTCCTCGTTCTTTTTGTTCAAGGCCACACTGGAAACGGAACCAGGCAGTGGTGACACACACCTTTAATCCCAGAAGTGACAGAAGGGTGGAGAAAGGTACATAAGGCGTGAGGAAACAGGAACTGCAGCAGTTCACCTGAGACTCTTAGGTGAGGACTCAGAGGATTTCAGTCAGAGGATTGATTCAAATGGTTTCAAATGTAGGTCCTCATACTTACACAGGAAATGGTTTCAACCTGCTGAGCCATCTACTCAGCCCTCGTGTGACATGTTTTTAACCCTAAATTTTATCTGTGGCTGTCAGTCATGTTTTTGTGGCTAGCTGCATTTCATCACGTTATTTATTATTTTAGTATAACACATTTCATTTAAGTACACATTTTGACAACTGTCTAACAGTACCATCTGATGGTACATTCCCATAGCTCCATAGTCTGTTATATTACTAAATCATCAAAGATGTGTTTTACTGTACATTTCTTCTGTCATATGTCAAACATTTTGAGGATTATTATTGCATGGATCATTCATTTTTGTATTCTATCCTATCAAAAGATACCATAACTTCAGTAAAAGTGTATAACCTTTGTTTTAAAACGTTCACTAGGTGAGAATACTTTTGGAATTTGAAGAGGAACTACAGAGGCAAGTTCTACCAACAGAATCCAAAAGATGGAAGGGAGAAACTCAGGCTTTGAAGACAGACTGAAAGAAATTGATACATCAGTCAAAGAACATGTGAAATCTAAAACATTCCTGCCACAAAACATTGAGGGAAGCTAGGACACTATGAAAAGACAAAATCTAAGAATAATAGGAATAAAGGAAGGAGAAGGCACAGGTCAAAGGCACAGAAAATATTTTCAACAAAATCATAGAAGAAAATTTTCCTAACTTAAAGAAGCAGATGAGTCTAAAAGTAGAAGAAGCATACAGAAAACCAAAAAGATTGGAACAAAAAAGAAGGTCCTCTTGGCACATGACAATCCAAACACTAGACATATGGAACAAGGGAGAATATTAAAATCTGCAAGGGAGAAAGACATGTAACATATGGAGTCAGACTTTTTAGGATTATACTCAACTTCTCAGAGGAGACTCTAAAAGCCAGAAGGGCTAGGACAAATGTGCTGCAGACTCGAAGAGACAACAGATGCCACCCAGACTACTATCCCAACACTTTCAATCACCATGGAGGGAAAACACAGGAATTCCATGATAAACCAAATTTAAGTAATATCTATCTATCTACAAATACAGTCTAATAGAAGGTGTAATAAGGAAAACTACAACCTAAAAGCGGTGGTTTACAGCTACGAAGCCAGGAAATTGTCTGGAAGCAGTTCAGGAATAGCTTCCTATGACAAGAATTCTGGGTGTTTGTTAGAACACCCCAAGTAAATAAGACAAGAGTCTTGAGACCTCAATTTCTTCAGAACATAGAATTGTTCTTGACATGTTTTTTTTTTCATGCTCCTTACAAGTGTAGCAGATAGGGTAAGTTTACTTCATTCACACATTACTGCTTGCTGCTGTTGTTCAATTAAATGTGTAAATTATCCTTTATATGCCTCTATGGAAAAACATGCTTTTCAATGTGGGACCAGACCTTGAGATTGTATCCAGCTTGATCTCATAGTAATGTTAACCATGTGACCATTCTTCACTCTGAGAGTCTAAGTTGTCTGGATTCTGAATAAAGCTGGCTATGCATGATGCTTTATTCTGCCTCATTTATCAGTTCAAATCTCCTAGTATCCACTGAGTCCAGCAAGATGACAGGGAATAAATGATCTCAGCCTAGCAAAATCAAAAGAAGGAAAGCACAAGCGCACACACACACACACACACACACACAGAGAGAGAGAGAGAGAGAGAGAGAGAGCCAGTACCAACAACAAGAACAACAAAAGCAAATAACAGAAAATCAAAACCATTGATCATTGATATCTCTCAACATCCATGGTCTCCCTTGCCCAATAAATGACACAGACTAACTGAATGGATGAGAAAACAGGATTCATACTTCTGCTGCAACCAAGAAACATACCTCAACTTCGAGGAAAGACATTACCTCAGGGTCAAGGGTTGGAAAAAGATATACTAAACAAATGGACCTCAGAAGCAAGCCTTTGCAGCCAGTTTAATATCTAAAATAGACTTCCAACCAAAACCTATCATAAGAGATATGTAAGGATACTCCAAACCCGTCAAAGGAAATCTCAATCAAAATGTCACTTCAATTATTAATGTTTATGCTGCAAGCAAAAGGGCACTACAGTTTTTAAAAGAAAATAATGCTACAGCTTAAATCATGTAATACACACACTGAAAGCGGGAGACTTCAGAACCCCATTCTCAGCAATATACAGGTCATCTGGATAAAATCTAAACAGAAAAATGCTAGAGCTAACAGATGCTATAAACCAAATGGATTTGGTAGATACCTAAAAGCATTTAACCCAAACCTAAGTGAATAGCCTTTTTCTCTGCAACTCATGGAGCATTTTTTAAAAATTAACCACATATGTTGACACAAACCAAATCTCAACAGCTACATGAAAATGAAATCACCCCCTACATCCTATCAGACCACTATGGGTTAAAGCTGGATTTCAACAGCAGAAATAACAGAAAGCTTATAAACACATGGAAACTGAACAACTGCCTACTGAATGAAAAATGGGTCAAGACAGCAATTGAGAGAGAATTTAATTACTTTCTAGAATACAAAGAAAATGGATACACAGCATACCCAAACTTATGGGACACAATGAGAGCAGTGTTAAGAGAAAAAAGAAAAGTTCATAGTACTGAGTAACTACATTAAAAAACAAACAAACAAACAAACAAACAAAAAAACCAGGAAAATATAATACTAGCAACTTAACAATACAACTGAAAGCTCTAGATCAAAAACAAAAATCACAATAGAATATTATTTCTTGCCCTCCAGTCAAGGGTGAAATCAATGGAATAGAAACAAAGAGAACAATACAAAGTATCAATGAAACAAAGAGCTGGTTGTTTTAGAAAATCAAAAGATAGACAAAACCTATGCCAAATTAATTAAAACGCAGTGAGAAAATATCAAATTAACAAAATCAGAGTGATAAAGGGGAACAGAACAATAGACACAAAGGAAATCCAGATAATCATTAGGACATACTTTAAAAACTGATACTCTAACAAACTGGAAAATCTAAAAGATATTGATACCAAAGTTAAGATCAGCTAAGTAATATAAATAGAACTATAATCTGAAAGGAAATAGGAGCAGTCATTAAAATCTCCA
This sequence comes from Peromyscus aztecus, assembly GCA_902168405.1. Classification (NCBI taxonomy): domain Eukaryota; kingdom Metazoa; phylum Chordata; class Mammalia; order Rodentia; family Cricetidae; genus Peromyscus; species Peromyscus aztecus. The sequence continues at coordinate 29,032 of CABHPQ010162786.1, read as the reverse complement.
AACCAAAAAAAGCCAGAGCCAGATAGTTTTAGTACTGAATTCTACCAGACTTTCAAAGAGGAGTTAATGCCAATATTCCTCAAATTATTCTACAAAATAGAAGCAGAAGGAACATTGTCCGATTCATCTGATGAGGCCGCAGTTACACTGATATCCAAACCATACAAAAACTCAACAAAGAAACAGAATTATAGACCAATTTCCCTTATTAATGTCGATGCAAAAATACTAGCAAATTGAATCCAAGAACACATAAAAAAATTGTCCACCATGAGAAAGCAGGCTTTTTCCTAGACAGACAAAGATGGTTCAACATATATAAATCAATAACTATAATCCACTATATAAATAAACTGAAAGAAACCATATGACCATCTCTTTAGATGGAAAAGAGATCTTCCACAAAATTCCAATACCTCTTCAACACCAAATTTCTCCTGGAGAGATAAGGAATAAGAGGGACATAGTTCGACATAATAAAGTCAAATTACAGCAAACCTCTAGCCAGCATCAACTTAAATGGACCAGCAATTCTACTAAAATCAGGAACAAGCCAAAGCAATGCACTCTCCCTATACCTATTCAAGTCTTAGATAGAGCAATAAGATGTCTGAAGGAGATCAAGGGAATTCAAATTGGAAAGGAAGAAGTCAAAGTATCTTTCTTTGCAGATGGTATCATAGTTTATATAAGTTACTCAAAAAATTCCACTAGGGAACTCTATAGCTGTTAAACACTTTCAGTAAAGAAACTGGACACCCAATTAACTCAAAAAAAGCAAGAGTTTTCATATATATAAATAATAAATGGACAGAGAAAGATATTATGGAAAAAACCACCAATCACAATAGCTTCAAATAATATAAAATATTCTGGGGTAACTAACCAAACAAGTGAAAGACTTGTATGATAAAATCTTCATTTTTTTGAAAGAAATTGAAGAAGATACCAAAACATGGGAAGATCTCCCATGTTCGTGAATCCGTAGGTTTAGCATCCTACCAAACTCAATTTACAGGAAATTCAAGAAAATCCCCCATCAAAATTCCAACATACATTTTTCACAGAACAGAAAGATAAATATGGTATGTGTTCACTTATATGTGGATCATAGTCACAAAGTTAATGATAATCAAGCTATAATCCACAGATCCACAGAGATTAGGCATAGAGGAAAGGATTATGAAGGATATATGGATCTCCTTGGGAGGGGATATAGAATAGATTTTACTGGGGGAAACCTAGGGTAAAACCAAATACTACTGGTCTTAAATAAAAAGAGTAGTAAAATTCTCCCTAATGATGTTATGCTATATTGGTAGATCAGTGTCTTATTCAGCAATCATCAGAGAAGCCTCCTCTTGCAGCAGATGTGAACAATTTAAGAGATTCACAACCAGACATTTTATACACAGAGATGGGGGGAGGGATGGAGGGAGAGACCTTGAAACACTCACCTCTAAATGGGATATTTCCATCAAATAGTTTCCCGTTAAACTCAGGATACCTCACAGAAGAGGAGGTAGCAAGAGTGTAAGAGCCAGAGGTGGTGGGGGACACCAGAAGAACAAGGATCTCTAAATCACCTGAGTAAATCTATGAACTCACAGAGACTGAAACATCAAACACAGGCCCTGTATGGGTCTGCACCAGGTCCTCTGTGTGTGTTTTATAGTTTTCAGTTTGGTGTTTTGGGGACTCCTAAGTATGTAAACAAGTGTTTCTCTGATTCTTGTGCCTTGACTTGGGCTCTTATTCTTGTTTTGCTTTGCATTGTCTACATTCAATGTGATGATTTTTCTTTTTGTGTATTATATTATATTTGGTTATGTTTTGTTGTTGTCTCCTAGAATACTGTTCTTTTACTAATAAGAGACAAAAAGGTTGTGGATTTAGAGGGGAGAAGAGGCGGAGAGGAACTGGGAGAAGTAGAAGCAGGGGAAATTTGTAATCAGGATATATTCCATGAGAAAAGAAGCTATTTTCCATAAAAGAAAGAAGAATCAATTACATGATTAGATAAATAAATGATAGAATGACAGACAGACAGATAGACAGGCAGTCAGGCAGACAGACAGATGAGAAGACTGGTGATAAAAGTTAGTCAAATTGGCTGCAGAGAATAACCTGAAGAAATAATGAAGCTAACTGGTATTGCAGCCAGCTGGAATTCCAAAGGGCAGAGCAGTGTCCCATTGCATGAGGTTTCCAAGTAAAAAACAAAAATAAGAGAAAGGTAACATCATCAAATTTGCTTGCAGATATCCAGCAGAAACTGAGGAAGCATGTCTAAGCCAGTTGGAGTCCTCATCTGGGTTCCCAGGAAGAGCAGAGAAAATAGGTGAAAGATTGGCCAAAGCAAGTTTATCTGGGGCTGGCCTGAGGGCAATTGGAAACTCCAGCTTACTGTGTCAACTTTTCCAGTCACTTTCTGCTGGAAGTTGTGAGCGCCTCATTTGATCATGTGATCTCTATCTGTTGCTATTTATTTTATTACTTACATTGGACTCTCAGAGGGGAAGTCCAGATACATATGTGCCATAAATTATCTGCCTTAGAGGATTAATGATGGACATCTTGAGGGCCCGCCTGCAATAATGTTTTCTTGTTGGTGTGTCTGTCGGTCACCTCTTACTTGTTATATACTGTTTTACTTTTCTTCATGAATACTGTGAAAACTCACTCATTCAAAAGAAAAAGTGTGATTATTGTAGGTCATTCTCCAGACTGTACTGAATCAGACACACAGTATTTACAACCAAATTTGATGAACTGACCAGGGGGTATTTAAGGATGTGTGTGTGTGTGTGTGTGTGTGTGTGTGTGTGTGTATAAATATATATACACATACACATCATTATATATAAGGATAATTATATGTATGTATATAAATATATGTACTTGCATGCAGTAACAATTAGTGAAAAAGGAGGCTATGAGAGAACAAGGAGGGGAATATGGGATGGTTTGGAAGGAAGAAGGGACAGGAGAGATGTAATTATATTAATCTCAAAAATTAAAAAGTACAAAAAAACTGAAAGGAAACTTTTTTTGTCATTTGGCAGTATGGATTTTTCTCTTTAGGTGACTGATTTCCCATGATTACAACTCAAATATAATAAATGTGAAATGTAGTAATACAATAAAATGAGTTTAAATATCTGAAACAATGTTATAAAAATTGAAAGGCTGGATTTTACAACAAATGTAATGTGAAGACTAAAGAGTTACATGAATCACTGCTAATTATACATAAACATTAGCAAACAATAAATGGAAAAGTAAAGACTTCCTGAAAACAGGGTCAAGGACAATGACTAAATTCCAGAATCCCACACCTTGTTGAAATCATTATTTGAAATTCCGTGGGTGCACTGGCTTCATGTGGTGGCTTTATGAAACCCCGAGGGACAGAAGTGAAATCCCTTTTAGACTCAATGTTAATACAGAGGTGTTGTGATCTACTTTCTGCACACAAATATTGTAGAGATCAGAAAAGAGCAAATTGTTGGCATTTTGGTGATTTACAACTAAAATAATAGGGTTCTTCATTGTCTTATTAGAGACATTTCCATTAGATGAATGATAATTTGATTGACATGGAAAAAATTACTCATTTGAATGACTATGAAGTTAAAAATCCAATCTGTGAAGATAAAATCAACCTCACACAGACCCAGAGATGTTTAGAGTTTGTTGGAACTTTGTTCTGGTCATTGGCTTTGTTTAAGTTGAATTTCATTTTGAAAATTAATCTTGTTACATTTATAATTTATGCATTTTAAAAATAAATTCTTTTTTCTCTCTAAATTATATTTAGAGGCTATTCATACTTTGCAGTTTAGAGAACAGAGAAAAATCCCTTTTCATTCAATTTTTTTCTTATTGTTTATTAGAAACTATTTCCAAAAGTAGGTTGTATTTTGCCATTCAAAATGTTTTCTGTCTTCACTTAAAATATTCTCATAGTTTATTTTCTATGTGTAATGTTTTATTAGAAATTAAAATGAATTAAAATTATTCTTGTATACACACAGCAGATAAATACATTTGAGTAGGAAGGGCTTGTTTCAAATCTGTTTCCACTTACCTTCGCCTTTGGCAGTAGAAAGCCATAGGGTTAGAGCATTGGCAAAGAGCCACATGCTAGACCACCCCATCTTCTAAAACCAAAAGCTCTCCAGCAAGGGTGCTGTTTCTGGGAATCCTGTCGTTAACAGTACTGTGGGTGACTTTGAATTTCAGTGCATTACCGGCAGCTAGTTTGGTAAATATCAAAGGTCACAGACGGAGGGACAAAATAAACAATGTTCGATCTGTGTTTTCCCATTAATACTCTAACCATTTTATACTTATTAAACAATAAGTTTCATTCAGTTTCTTGGTGCAAGTCTCCTAGACAATCTAATTAGGTATTCGGAAAGGAAGATAAGAGATTAATTTTTTTTGCCTTATAATAGCTGGGTAGGACTGTTGGTTGATTCTCTTCTTTGAGACTTGCATAGTGACTTCTAGTACCATGAATGCTAGTCCTCAGGGAGGAGGCTTTCAGGACAGTTCTGGCTTAGGGTCCTTTGAGTCCTAAGATGAAATACATTGTATCTTCAGCAATATGGACTTTTCTTCCACCTCCTGGGGACAACTAAGTGCAATAGCAATAGTCTATAATATTTTGAATTCAGTAAGACAAGTCTGACCAAAAACTCAAAAGAGTGTGCATCTTTTGCCGATATTGGCATGTTTGTTAGATAGTTTTAGTTCTTGGAGGGAACATTGTCAACCTAGAAGAAAAATTCTATGTACAACATATATTTATATTGATACATAGAAGACATGTCAATTGTAGTTTATTTGGGGTGGTGGGTTGTTAGTAGTATGATTCCTTATGACTTGCCCATGCATTCTTACTGTTATTCCAATCTCCCTTGTGTATTTATCACTTCCCACTTTCCATAAATAAGGTCCCCTTCATTTTTTCCCAGTTCCCCTGTCAAATCATTTGTACCCTGATATTCACCTTTCTGTTGCTCAACCACCCTACTACTTTGGCAGTGGTGGGTATTTACTTTTCTGATTCCTGCAGTTGTTCTAGTATGTGTTCTCACCTGTGAAGATTTGGAGCTCAGAATCTACAGTGGGAGAGGACATGTGAAGTTTGTCTTTCTGGGTCTGAGTTACCTCACTCAATATGATATTTTTTTAGTTCACCATTTACCTGAAAGTTCTATGATTTCAGTTTTCTTTACAGCTAAATGGTATTACATGGTATTAAATGGTCAGCCATTTTTTTGATCCATTTATCAGTTGAAGGACATTTAGGTTGCTTCCATTCACTAACTATTGCAAAGAGAGTAGCAATAAACATGGTTGAGCAAAAATATATGGGTTAGGATGTCAAGTGTTTTTGGCATATGCCAAGGCATTATTTTGCTTTATTTTTTATTTTTTTATCGTCGAGCTGGAACAGGGACTAAGTGGGTGAGCAATGAAAGAGATACCATGATAGAGGGAAACATAGTGGGGATAGGAAGAAACCGGTTGCTAGGGAAGTTCCCAGGAATCCCCAAGGATGACCCCAGTTTAGACTACTAGCAATAGTAGAGAGGATACCTGACCTGGCTTACCCCAGTAATCAGATTGCTGAATACTCTAACTGTCATCATAGAGCCTTCATTTGGTAACTGATGGTAGCAAATGCAGAGATCCACAGCCAAGCACCAGGCCAAGCTCCAGGAGTCCAGTTGAAGAGAGAGAAGAGGGATTCTATGAGCAAGGGGCTCAAGATCATGTTGGAGAAATCTACAGAGACAATCAAACCAACCTAGTGGGAACTCATGAACTTTAGACCAACAGCTGTGGAGCCTCCATGGGACTGGACTAAGCCCTCTGCATAAGCAAGACAGTTGTATAGCTTGGTCTGTCTGAGGGTCTCCTGTCAGTGTGATCACGATCTATTCCTGGTGCTTGAGCTGGCTTTTTGGAGCCCATTAGCTATGGTGGGTTGCCTTGCTCAGTCTTGATGAATGAGGAGGGGCTTGGACCTGCCTCAACTGAATGTATCAGGCTTTGCTGGCTCCCCATGGAAGGCCTTACCTTTTTGGAGTAGTGGATGATGGGTGGGTTAAGGGGGGAAGGCTGTTGGGGGAGCAGATGGAAGGATGAGAGGAGGATCTGTGATTGGTATGTAAAATGAATAACAAAATTCTTAATAAAGAAAAAGAAGGCTAGAGTGTTATGCAAAAGACCACTTGCCTAGCACACATGAAGACCTAAGTTGAGTCCCCAGAACTTAAAAAAATTACGTAAAAAGTTTATAGTAGCATTATTTATAGTTGTCACAAGACAGAAACAGCTCAATCTTCCACTTACATGAAATGCTGAGAACAAGCAAATCATAGAGATCAAAGGCAAATCAGTAGCTGTTCAAGGCCAGGTATGAGTGTAAGATTAACTGTTTTCAAGAACTATAGAAATTAGATAATGGTGAAAATGTCTAAACCCTAATTAAGATATGGTTGTACAACTCTACCTAGTTATTAAAAATCATCAAATGGGGGATGGAGAAATGGCTCAGTGGTTAAGAGCACTGACTGATCTTCCAGAGGGCCCAGGTTCAGTTCCCAGCACCACATGGCAGCTCACAACTGTCTGTAACTCCAGTTCCAGGGGACTTGATGCCCTCACACAGACATACATGCAGGCAAAACACCAATGTACATAAAATAAAAATAAATTAAAAAATAAAAATGAAAATCATAATTTTTTTAAAAAAATCGTTTTACATACCAACCACAGATCTCACTTTTATCCCTCCTCCCACTTCCCCTCAGGTTTCCTCTTCTGACCCACCTCCCATCCCCTCCTTCAAAAGAGCAGTGGCTCCCATGGGGAATCAGCAAAGCCTGGTACATTCAGTTGAGGCAGGATTTAGCTCTGCCCCTTGCATCAAGGCTGATCAAGCATACCACCATAGGTAATGGGCTCCAGAAAGCCAGCTCATGCACCAGGGATGGATCCTGATCCTACTGCCAGGGGGTCCCTTAATCAGATCAAGCTACACAACTGTCTTGCTTATGCAGAGGGCCTAGTCCAGTCACAAGGAGGCTTCACAGCTGTTGGTCTAAAGTTCATGAGTTCCCACTAGGTTGGTTTGGTTGTCTCTGTAGGTTTCCCAATCATGATCTTGATGCCCCTTGGTCATAGAATCCCCCTTCCCTCTCTTCAGCTGGACTCCTGGAGCTTGGCCTGGTGCTTGGCTGTGGATCTCTGTATCTGCTACCATCAGTTACTGGATGAAGGCTCTATGATGACAGTTACGGTATTCACCGATCTGATTACCGGGGTAAGCCAGTTCAGGCACTCTCTCCACTATTGCTAGTAGTCTAAGCTGGGGTCATGCTGTGGGTTCCTGGGAACCTCCCTAGCATGTAGTTTCTCCCTATCCCCACTATGTCTCCCTCTATCATGGTATCTCTTCCATTGCTCACACACTTAGCCCCTGTTCCAACTCGACCATTCCATTCCGTTTTGCTCTCATCCCCTACCCCCTACCCTCTATGGCCCCACTCACCCTCAGTTACTCATGGAGATCTCACCTATTTCCCCTTCCCAATGCAATCCATGCATCCCTCTTATAGAGTCCTCCTTGTTAGCTAGCTTCTCTGGAGCTCTGGGTTGTAGTCTGGTTATCGTTGCTTTACATCCTCTCCAACATAAGGTGTCATCAGTGTTTTTGACAGGTGTAAGATGGTATCTCAGAGTCATTTTGATTTGCATTTCCCTGATGACTAAGGATGTTGAATGTCTTTTGGCCATTTGAGATTCTTCCGTTGAAAATTCTCTGTTTAGCTCTATAGCCCATTTTAATTGGATTGTTTGTTATTTTGATGTCTAGTCTTGAGTTCTTTATATATTGTGGAGATGAGCCCTCTGTCAGATGTGCGGTAGGTGAAGATCTTTTCTCATTCTATAGGCTGTTGTTTTGTCTTATTGACCATGTCCTTTGCCTTACAGAAGCTTCTGAGTTTCAGGAGGTCCCATTTATTAATTGTTGCTCTTAGTGTCTGTGCTAGTGATGTTATATTTAGGAAGTGGTCTCCTGTGCCAATGTGTTCAAGACTACTTCCTACTTGTTGGGTTATTTTGTGGTATTCTTACCCTGCGAGGAAACGTCACAAAACATGACAGAATCCACTGACAAGAGTTTTATTAAGATAAGGGAGAGAGACAGATGTGCACAGGCCTGTGGAAAGACACGTGAGTGAAGTAGGGCCAGGAATCATGGCACTGGCTTATAAAGGCTGGGCTGCACCTGTGCACACAGGCCCATGTGGCTATTCCACGCATGTGCGTAGATCAAATGGTTGTGCTGCACGCTTTACACAACCACACAAAGCCATGGGGTCCTGGTCATGCGAGACATTTTGACCCGGAAGTGACTAGGTGGAAGTGACTAGGTCCTGCTGGGCATGCGTGACCATGCCCAACCGTTGGGAAATGGGGAGGGTAGTTTCTGAAGTCCTGGGATGATGGTGGACCATCTGTCGTCCCTTGTTCTGCAGCTGTCCATCCTTCGTGGTGTGGCTGGGAACCTTTTGTCTGACAAGATACTGGTGACATAGAAAAAGCTTAGAGAGAAAAGAATCATTATTATTTTATTTTTTTGGAGTTGGCATTTATCTAAGGTAGATCTGGCCTGTCCAGATGGAGACATGTTAAAAAGTGGCTGTGAGAGAATTAGTGATTATTATGGTATTTTAGTACTCTGCTTAATTTTTTTTTTAACCTGAGACAAGCTTTATTAGAGGTAGTTTATTTAAGGCACCTGTTCCTTTCATTAGTTTAGCATTCAGGAAACACAGGTGATCAGTTGCTGAGTATTTAACAATGATAGACTCTTACATTACATTTTTTTTCCTTACTGCCTGGATATTTTTGATGGTCCTTTTGCCTCCGGCTCTGTGTGGCCCTAGTTGGGAAAGGAAGGGGTGATACCTTATTCCTCTGGAATTGGTGACAAGGCAGTGGATCCTGATGTCCTCTGGAGCTTGAGAGAACAAGGCCCTGTTCGTGTCACTATATGTGAAGAGAGATTTTTCTGGGATGGAGGTGAGATAAAAGGTTCTAGATGAGACAGGTGGACCCAGTGAGGAAAGCCCTCGAGTTTAGCAGCTGTGTGAGTCACAAGAATTACCTTGAAGGGTCCCTGCCACTTAGGGTAAGGGGTGAAGGGCACTGGCCTGGAGGGAAAAGAAGAACCTGATCCTCAATGTGGATTGGAGGTGGGCAAGGACTGTCATATGGTTGAAGTAAGGAATGGTCTGCGAAGCTTCGTAGGATAGACCTTAGGTGACATAGCAGGGGAGTTAACAGGCTATCTGGAACAGTTGGAGGGTTGGATAAAAGACCTGGATTTCCTCATTGTCTGTTTTGTCTCCCTTTTCATTACTGATTTTGTTAATTTGGATGTTCTCTCTCTACCTTTTGGTTAGTTTCAATAAGATTTTGTCTATCTTGTTGATTTTCTCAAAGAACCAACTCTTTGTTTCATTAATTCTTTGTATTGTCCTGTCTACCCATGTCTATATGCCTTGCTGTTCTGCCATCTCATTTGCTCTCTTTGTTCAGTTGCATGACTTCCTCTTCCTACACAGCTCTGTCACTTCCTGTCTGTCTGCCCTTGGTTAACTAGTGTTGAAATTTAAGGCATGTGCCACACCATACCTGGCTCTGTTTCCAGTGTGGCTTTGAGCACACAGAGATCCTGCCTGCCAAGTGATAGGATTAAGAGCATGTGCTACCACTGCCTGACTTCTTTGTTTAGGAATGGCTGGCCTTTTCCCTCTGATCTCCAGGCAAGCTTTTTTTATTAAAGCACAAATAAAATATTACCACAATTTTGTATAATAATTTTCATTGAATTCTAGGAAGTCTTTAATTTCTTTCTTATTTCTTCCTTGACCCATTGGTGATTCTGTTGAGTATTATTCAGTTTCCATGAGATTGTAGGCTTTCTGTAATTTTTGTTGTTGAAATCTAACTTTAAGCCATGGTGGTCTGATAAAATACATGAAGTTATTCAAATTTTTTTTGTATCTGATGAGATTTGCTTTGTGACTGAGTATGTGGTCAATTTTAGATAAGGTTCCATGGGGTGCTGAGAAGAAGGTATATTCTTTTGTGTTAGTGTGGAATGTTCTGTAGATGTCTATTAAGTCTATTGAGTCATAACATCTATTAGAGCCCTTATTTCTCTGTTAAGTGTCTGTCTGGCAGACCTGTCCATTGGTAAGAGTGGGATGTTCAAGTCTCCTGCTACTAGTTTGTGGGATTTGATGTGTTATTTAAGCTTCAGTAATGTTTCTTTATATATGTGGGTGCCCTTGTATTTGGGGCATAAATGTTCAGAACTGAGGCTTCATCTTGGTGGATTTTTCCTTTGATGAATATGCAATATCCTTCCTGATCTCTTTTGATTGATTTTAGTTTGAAGTCTATTTTGTTAGATATTAGGATACCCACACCAGCTTGTTTCTTAAGTCCATTTGATTGGAAACTGTTTTCCCAGACTTTTTCTCTGAGGTAGTACCTGTCTTTGAAGTTGAAGTATGTTTCTTGTATGCAGCAGAAAGATGGATTCTGTTTTCGTATCCATTCTGTTAGCCTGTGTCTTTTTATAGGTGAATTGAGTCCTTTGATATTAAGGGATATTAATGACCAGTGATTGTTCATTTCTGTTGTCTTTTGGTGGTAGTACGTATGTATTTCCCATCTTTGAGATTTGCTGCCATGGGGTTATCTATTGCCTGTGTTATTGTGGGTTGGAGTTTTCCTTCTAGTGCTTTCTGTATGGCTGGATTTGTGGATAGGTATTGTTTAAATCTGGTTTTGTCTTGGAATGTCTTGTGCACTCTGTCTATGATGATTGAAAGTTTCACTGGTTATAGTAGTCTGGACTGACCTCCGTGGTCTCTTAGTATCTGCCTTACACTTGACCAGGACCTACTTGATTTCAGAGTCTCCGTTGAGAAGTCAGGTGTTATTCTGATGGGTCTTCCTTTATAGGTCTCTTGGCCTTTTTCCTTTGCTGCTTTTAATATTCTTTCTTTTTTCTGTGTGTTTAGTGGTTTGATTTTTATGTGGTGAGGGGATTCTTTTGGGAGGTCTAGTCTATTTGGTGTTCTATAAGCTTCTTCTATCTTCATAGGTATTTCCTTCTTTAAGTTGGGAAAGTTTTCTTCTATGATTTAGTTGAATATATTTTCCGTGCCTTTGGTTGGTATTCTTCTCCTTCAATCCCTGTTATTCTTAGGTCTGGCCATTTCATGGTGTCCCAGATTTCCTGGACATTTTGTGTTATGACTTTTTGGCTTTAGTGTTTTCTTTGACAGACTAATCTTTTTCCTCTATTGTATCCTTCACACCAGAGATTCTTTCTTCCATCTCTTGCATTCTGTTGGTTATGCTTGCATCTGTACTTCCTGTTCATTTGCTCGTTTTTTCTACTTCCAGCATTCCCTCAGTTTGTGTCTTCTTCACTGTTTCTATTTCATTTTTAGGTCGTAAACTGTTTCTTTCACCTGTTTTTTGCTTTTTCTTGATTTTCTTGGCTTTCTTTAAGGGATTTATTGATTTCCTTCAATTTTTTGTTTGTCTTTTCCTCAATTTCTTTAAGGGAATTTTTCAGTTCCTCTTTAAAAGCCTCTATTATCTTCATAAAGTTATTTTAAGGTAGCTTTCTTCTGCTTCTACTACGTTGTGATGTTCAGGTCTTGTGTTGTAGAACTGCTAGCATCTGCCCATCTCTTCCTCCAACAGGTGCAAGAGGTGTCTGTGTCTAAGGAAGTTGTTCTTGTTCCAATCTGTGGTTGCTGTGTTTGTTTCTCCAGGGCCACTCTTGGTCCAGTCATAGCTCTTGGTCTAATTGGAGCTAGCAGATTCTGTGTCTCAGGGAGATACTCTTGGTCCAATCAGAGCTGGTGGATTCTGTGTCTCAGGAAGCAGCTGAGGTTGCAGAAGGATGGGTTGGTTTGGTGTAGGGAGTGGGTCTTGTGGCTTGCAAGGTCAAATGGGGGATTTTGGTTGGGAAGCCTGCTCAGAGGAGTCTTTCCTGCTGGCCTGCAACTGGGGCAGCCCATATTATGGTTTTATGGGTTTTATTTTTGTGTATGTGTGTATGTATGCGTGTATGTGTGTATTTATGTTTCTTGTATGTTTTCTTTTTTCTGTTTTGTGTGTTTGATTTTTCCCTCTTTGCTGTTTGTTTGCTTTCTAAATGCAAAGAAATAGAAGTTGCATGGAGTTTGGTGGATAGAGTTTTGTGAGGATCTGGTAGGAGTTAGGGTAGAGAAAATCATGATCACGATAGATTTTCTAAAAATATTTTTTCAATTAAAATAAAATAAAACTCTCACTACAGTTACTGAGAAGCTAAGGTTGGAAGGTGAAAGAAAGAAGGAGGTGTGAGTGAGTGGGCATCCAGACTGTCAGTCAGCACAAGACTTCAGATGACATTGTTAGTGTCTCAGTAGTTAAGAGGAGGGTGAGCAGAGTGCTTCTTATAGTGTACCAGGATGCAAGTCCTCATGTAGTCAGGGATGGAGGAGCCAGGACTGTGAAATGTTCATATGCATGCAGATCTTCATATGACAGGGGTTTGGGATTGTGAAAAGGTGGGAACAAAAATCTAATTATTTTCAAAAATGAGTTTTATTGTGTAGCATATGACCTATCCTGGAGAATGTTTTTTATGCCTTTGGAAGGGACTACTCTTGTTAGGTAGTGTGCTATGAATGTGTCTGACAGGTTCTATTACTTAAGTTCATTAGGAATGTGAAGTGTGGCAGTTTGGTTTTACATGTTGGTGAAGTAATACAACTTTGAAGATCAAAACAATATGTCTAACATATCATTCAAGTCTAGTGTTGTTGTACTGTGATTCTGTCTATCTGATTAATTCACAGTTGAAATAGTAGTATGAAGACCACAGTGGTTACTATATCTATGTTTATTTCTTCTGTCATGTCTATACATATGTGTTTTTTATATCAAGTTGATTCAACACATATCCAGTTGTTTTATATATATATATATATATATATATATATATATATA
>CABHPQ010162786.1:0-13164 GCA_902168405.1 Peromyscus aztecus | reverse complement strand
GAAAGAAAGAAAGAAAGAAAGAAAGAAAGAAAGAAAGAAAGAAAGAAGGAAGGAAAGAAGGAAAGAAAGAAAGAAAATAGAACTCCTCTACATTTTTTGGCCTGGTAAGCCCCAGAGGACAGACACAGCTTTTCCCAGGTCTTCCATGATGAGATTTTTATTTCTTTCTTTTTCATTCTTTTTTCTTTTAAATTTTGTTTTATTTTATTTTTTTGGGGGTGGGTTTGCAAGAGCAAGGGGGCAGATAAGAAGGGAGAGGGACATGGGTGGAATCTGGATGTATGATGTGAAATTTACAAGGAATCAATAAAATGTTTGAAAAAAGAAATAAGGGACTATAACAATGAAGATATTATATTTTATTATAAATAAATATTCTATAATACCACTCACATTTCAAAGTGAATATTTTAAAAATCTTTTCTCAATCCTCATATAAATATTGTATCTTATGCATTTAATATTCAATAAATAAATGTGTGACTTAAGATATAAAGTGATGAATTTTTCCTTTGTGGCAATTGCTCCTCTAATCTGATAGAATATTGGTTGAAAAATTCCCACCGTATTTCATTAATTTTCCAAAAGAATTAAATCTTTCTTCACATTATTTTATTTTCAATTTCTTATTATTTTGGTTGTGAGCCTATCCTTTAATGGCTGAGCTATATCTAGGGAGCCTATGCCCTACACTGCCTGAACTGCTAGGAACTAAAGACTGGACAGCCCAGAGAAATAGGATCAGTGCTTTGTTCAGATGTCATCAGAGAGGCTTCCTCCAGGAACAGATGGGACAGGTACATAGACCCACAGCCAGACATTATGAGGAGAGAGTCTAAATTGGAGGTCTCCATTGGGTCTCACCCTTGGTGATTGGGGAACCCCACAGAGACAAGGAGGGAGATTGTAGGAGCCAGAGTAAATAAAGGACACCAGGAGGACATGGCCCTCCTAGTCAACTAAGCAGGGCTCACATGGGCTCGCTCACAGAGACTGAAGCAGCAAACACGAGGCCTACCTGGTTCTTCACCAGGTTCTCTGTGTATGTGTTATGGTGTTTAGCTTGATTTTTTTTGTGTGGGACTCAAGCAGTGGGAGCGAGTGTGTCTCTGACTCTTTTGCCTTCTCTTGGGACTCTCTCCCTCCAGTCAGGTTGCCTTGTGCAGCCTAGATGTGAAGGCTTTTAAAAGCCTATCCTATTGTACCTTGTTTCATCTGTTAAACTGTTGTCTCTTAGAGGCCTGTTCCTTTCTGAAGAGAAAAGGTGTGGGGATGCATCTAGGGTAGAGAGGAGAGTGGGGAAGTAGGGGGAGTAAATGAGGAGAAACTGTTGTCTGGGTGTATTGTATGAGAGAAGAATTTTCAGTTAAATAAAAAGAAAACTGAAAAATAATGCTTCTCATAAGAATCACTTCACTTTATTTTCTCTATTGTACAGAAACCAAAATATATTGTCCAAGAAACATTGGTAAATATGAGGGCTTACTTTTGCATTTTGGTGGTTCTGTCCAAATCCCACTTTGACACATCACTTCTACTTCCCCAAATAGTTCATAAGGTTTATTACATTCATAACGTACTCTCTCACCAGATGGATATTTATCCATGGGCCTTGTTAATATAACAGCATTTTCCACATATGGTGGATTCCCACAGGAAATATCTAAAGAGCAAAAGAAAGTATCACTAGCTAATTGTTCATCTTGAGTATTCAATTAACACATAAGATTACAAGTATATTTCTCAACCCATAAATGGATAAAGAAAATGTGGTATATTTACACACACACACACACACACACACACAAAGAAATCATGAAATTCGTAGGTAAATGGATGGAACTAGAAAAAATCATTATGAGTGAGATAACCCAGACCCAGAAAGACATATATGGTTTGTATTTTCATGTATAAATATTAACTGTTAAGTCAATGGTAGTTAAGATACAATCCATAGAACAACAAAGGTTAGGTGTAGATCAGGGCAGGGAGTAGTCTCTACTGGATGGGGAAATAGTTTAGACAGTTATGGATGAAGAAATGGAGACAAGGAACAGAATACAGGGAAGGATAGCTAAAATTAAGCATCATTTGATCAGTATTATGAAAACTTAATACAGTAGAAATTTCCTAAAATATATACATATATGAAGGAAATGAAAATGAAATCACCTGCCGGGCAGTGGTGGTGCACGCCTTTAATCCCAGCACTCGGGAGGCAGAGGCAGGCGGATCTCTGTGAGTTCGAGGCCAGCCTGGTCTCCAAAGTGAATTCTAGGAAAGGCGCAAAGCTACACAGAGAAACCCTGTCTCGAAAAACCAAAAAAAAAAAAAAAAAAGAACGAAAAGAAAATGAAATCATCAAAAAATGTGGGGAGACAGAGCACCAATGGATATCTCTTGTCACCAAATGAAGTTTCTAGTATTGGGATTGGACTACATCTAATTGAATGGGTGACCAAAGGGGTCACATGTGAATTTCCAGCACACTCAGGCTGCTGACAAGACTATCAGTTGTTTTCCACAAACTGGAGGCAAGGACACATTGTGAAGACAACACCTACACAACCTACCGATCATAGCAAAGTTGAGCTGGTGCCTAAATAGAGCCTTCAGCCCTACAGGCTAGCATCTTGGTGCAGGAAGGTATTTTGCATGCTACCAAAGTAGAAACATATACACCAACACAGTCACAAACTCTTGATCTATAATGGTATATTTTGCCTGCAACTTATGATATGAAAATGGTGACACAAAGCTTGTTGGAGTGACCAAGGAATATCTAATATAAATTAAGAGCTCCTTCATGAGATGTAACCCATATCTGATACTGCTCAGGTGACCAAGAACCTGAGACTAGATAGCCAGGGACCTAGTGCTGCTGTGAAACCAAATACTACCCTTGTAAAAAAACAAACTAAACTAAACAAAACCCATAGTAATAAAAGGATTCCACATGACATTCTTCTATACTCAAAGATGAGTGCCTTTCTCAACTGTCATCAGAGAAGCTTTGTCCTGCAGCAGATAAGAACAAGTACAGAGATCCTAAGACAGATAATATGTCAAGAACTTGGATTATTTAGCCCTAAATGGAATGTCTCCATCAAATCCCCCTGACATGGCTCAAGGAATCATGCACTTACATTGAAAGTGTGTAAGAACCAGAAGGGATAGAGGACCCCAAAACAAGGCCCCTAAATCAGCAAGACTGATGCACATATGAACTCACAGAGACTGAGGAAGCATGCACAGGGCCTGGATTGGTCTGCACCAGATAGGGCCACAGAGGTGAAAAAAGTTACCACACACCCACATCCTTAACCCAGAAGCAATTTCCAACAGATAAGCACTTGCAGATGAAAATTTTAGAGTTCTCCAAGGAAGTATCACATGAGGAACAAACTATTCTTAAGTGTAGGCTACATAAAACAACTCAAAGGCATATCTATAAGTTCCTTGCCTCATAATGTCCTGTCATGGTTTTTCTTTTTGCCTTTCTTTCTTTCTTTTTTTTTTAAAATTCCATCTTTTTCTTTTATTTTGTTTCTGTTTTTATTTTATTTAATTTTATTTATATTTTTTCCTTCTCTCTTTTTACCCTACAGGTCCTTTGCATCTATATTATGGTTTCTGGTTTAGTACTTTTATGGGATCCATGAATGTACAAATAAGTGGGGCTTTGTGTATACATCTCTTTCTTGTGTCTTTTCTTGAGCTCTATTCCTCAGCTTGTTTATTTTGTCTCATTCTGACGTGTCTGTTTCATTTTGTTTTATTATTATTCCTTAGAAGGCTGGGTTTTTTTCTAATGAAAGACAGTAATGGGATGTGTGCAGATGGGACAGGATGTGGAGAAGAAGTGAGAGGAGTAGAGGAAAAGAAGAACATAATCTGGATATATCATGTTACAAAAAAAATCTACTTTCAATATAAGGGGGAAACATTGTTTCAAGAATACAAAAGTTATAAGGAAATGGTGATCAAATAAAATATCCTAAAATCCTAACATTCTAACTGGTTAGAAAGACAAGTCATAATTGCCCTGATAATATTCATGTAACCATATATAGTATATATAAATAATATATAAATAATCACTATAAAATGTGATTATTATATCATGGAT
Organism: Peromyscus aztecus; assembly: GCA_902168405.1. NCBI lineage: Eukaryota > Metazoa > Chordata > Mammalia > Rodentia > Cricetidae > Peromyscus > Peromyscus aztecus. The sequence continues at coordinate 9,035 of CABHPQ010162786.1, read as the reverse complement.
TTTTTGACAGCCTTTAAAAATGAAATCTGGTAGACTCAGTCCAAGGGGGGCGGGAGGGGGGAGAACAAGGGAATCCATGGCTGATATGTAGAACTGAATGGTACTGTAAAATAAAATAAAATAATCAAAAAAAATGAAACCTCCTAAGACTAACAAGACACCTCCAAAGGTCTGTTATTTCTCCAGTAAGAAACTCCAAATAGACTGACATGGGTATATGTCAGGTGAAGGGTTTAAAAGAACCATTTTTTAAAAAATCAATGATTTCCAAGAGAACACAAAAAATAATGAAAGGAAATAAGGTAATGGAAAAAAGAATAAAAACATTATAGACAGGATAGAGTTGGAAACAGAATGAGACAGAAGAATTTGAAATGAAAAGCTGGGCAAGTTAAATAAAAATAAGACTGAAAATGTCAATAGCAGCTAAATCCTGACTATTCCAAATGGCAATTCCACCTACTTAGAAGTCCATTGAGATGTATCAGCTTTGAGACTTCTTTATTTTACTGCATGATGGTGTTTTTATATGCAATTTGTTTGTAATAAAGTTCATATAATTAAAGAACAGAAGAATTTAATACAATAAATCTGACTCAAATTAGAAAATAAACAGCCAACCAAAAATGCCTGAAGGAAATTAAAAACTGAAGGAATGCATCTCTAACAGAGCTTCTAAAACAAAATGTTCTCTAGTTAAAGTAGTATTCAAAAATGAAAAAAAAGCTGCCAATATCAAACATTAAGAACAGGTAAATTATACCTGCTTAATAGCAGAAGATATATAAAGTAAGTGTGAGGAAGAAGCAAATATAGGTGCAAACATTCTCTTAAAAATCCATTTCAGATATTTCAGAATTAATATTTTGAAAACGGCTATGTCATGAAAATAGGTAAGATGGGAAAATTGTTTGATTACCATCAATTAATGAATGCATAAAGACAGTGTCATCTGTTTATACAATAAAATATTTGTTCAGACATCATAGATAATTTTTTATTATTTGAGTGAAAAAAATGGCCGTGGAGGACATTAAGTGTAATGAGCCAAAGAGAGGAAGATGAGTCTCATGTATTCTCTTTTACAGTGAAAATTAAAAAGGAAAAGTCCTCCTGATCATGTGACAGTGGGTAGTCGAGTGTGAGTGGCGTGAGTGGGAAGACGCAGTGATAGAGGTTGAAGGACATAAGTGAAATGAATCAAACACGGGAAGACAAGTCCTTTGTGTCCTTTCTCACACAGTGGAAAGAAAAGCTAAAATTCCTCTTGACTGCCTGACAGTGGTCAGTAGAATTAGGTGACATGTCTAGAGGAAGGGGAGGGTGTATGAGAGATGCTGGCTTTAATCACTGCAAAGTGTATACAGGTATGGAAATAGTATGCTGGCACCCAGATTTATGGACACCAATACATGTTAATAAAAACTTAATAATGAATAACATGTGTAATTTGTTAACTATTTTTATGTAAAAATTTAATAATCTTGCGTTCTTCACATGCTGATATTTGGCGATCATGTACTCGATAAAATAGTAATTATAATATGTGAATGTCTTATTAAAAAGATAAAAATATCCCAATTATGAAACTGACTTTCCCACTCTATGTAAGAATGAGTTACTTACGTAAACACTTTGGTGGCTCTGACCACTCTCCATTTCTACATGTTATATTCTTACTGCCCTGCAGTTGGTACAATAACTGGCACTGGTATTCTACTGATGATGATGGTGGGTATTCTGGCAATGGGAAGGAGGTGATATCTCCATTGTCAATAGGTGGAGGAGGCCCACATTTCCCTGCTGAATTTAAGAACATGGCATTTGAATGTTTGAGAGACAATCAAAGTACAGACTTAAACAGAATCAATGAAAGTACAGTGCTAAACACAATATCAAGACTTTAGTGATTTCTGGCTACAGAAATGATTGCTTGAAGAAAGTTCAATCATATAAACTGAGAAAATATTCTATACTTATTTATGAAGAACATCTGAGAAGAACTGAGAGAAAAGATAAAAATAGTTAAGTGGAATCTTACCTTAGGTGAGCAGCACAGACTGTATTAATGACTGATATTGTGGCTATGACAACACCTGGCACAAGGAGCTCATGAAAGGAAATGTTTTCGACTCTTTAATTGTGGCTCACAATCTGGGGGCACAGTCATTATGCTCTGGAAGTCATGGTGGTGAGAGCGTGAAGCATCTGGTCAGCTGTATTTGCAGTCAGGAGGCAGAGAGAGATTACTCTTGATGATCGGCTCACTCCCTTCCAGTGAGTCAGAGTTTCCAGCACATGGAATGATGTTGCCCAGTGTAGAGTGTGTCTTCCCACTGCAGTTAACCCAGTCTGGTTAACTCAGTCTAGTAGATGCTCACGGGCATACCCAGAAGCCAGTCTATTGGGTGAATCCTGCTGACAACCAGTATCCACCATCGCATGAGATAAGTGTGTGGTGCAGGTTGGGGGAAATCCTTAATGGAGGAAAAGAAGTCTCCCTGTTTAACTAAAAGCCAAGATTACTTCTTTTCCTCCCATTCCCTTTAAATCAATTTCCTTACATTATACAAGATACAGTATTTTTTCCTGAGATTGTAAAATCAGACACCAATTGCTATTCTTTTGTTTCCTAAAGCCAAATCCCACCACCTCAGCTATTTCTCATATCTATGTATTAATCGTGATGACCTATACTTGTTTATTCTATATATCATAAAATGTGGACTAAAACATTAGTTTTAGGGTGTTCTCTTGTTATGCCCAAATCACCCCCAGAGAGACCACCAAGGATCAAGGATATCCAGAATGCAACGCAAGGTTTATTGGAGGCGCTCAGTACAAGCCAGGCAGGGAACTCGTCCATAAGCACTCACAGCAGAGAGGCAGGGAGGAGTTCCTCTTTCTTTGTGAGGCTAGCTTTTTAAAGACAAAAACCACAGGCCCTTCAGGGCGGTTGGGGATTTGGCACGGGTGCAACTCAGATTGGTTTATTTTTATTTTTGGAGGGTCTCTCTTCTCTTTTTCATTCTTGTTTGTCTTGCTTTGTTTTGTCTGAAGTTATACAGTCCACCCTATGAGTCAGGTAACGCTGTCCCTGAGTCAGGACATCTCATGGTTTATCAATCACCACTAGATGGTCAGTCATTTTGACTCTGTGCTTCAGAATTTTCCCAGAAGGGGGTTTGGACCACCATCAGCTCTGGGAACATGAAACTGGCCTGAGTTTTACTGTCAAAGAGTTCCCTTAAAAACAAATATGGGGAGAGGTGGTAAGAGTCTCACACTCTCAAACTGCACTGAGGGTGTGTTCACCACACCCAGTTTTATGAAGATTATATAAACCAGCTGTAGAACACAGATAATTTAAATGGCAAAGAAAACTGTGCAAAAATCTTATTTATAACATCGAGCTGAAGACACCTCTCTAGCTTCTTTTAACCCTTTACCATTCCTTCTCATATTCTTCCTTCTTTTATCTAATCCTTTCTTTAAGGAAAGAGAGTGAAATCACAGGAGGAATGATCTCTTTGAAGTAGCAGAAAGATACAACTGAATAGGTTAAAACAACTTCATATAGGTATGTATGTGTATTTATTAATGGATTTTATTTTTAAATAGGTTTCATTTATTTTATTCACTTTACATAGTGCCATATAATTCTGTAAAAATAATAGATAAAATGTGTGATTCTGTTGTAGGATATACACTAGTTATCAGTTCATTTACTAAATCACACAGGTTGACTAGCCCAACTATCTTCCCTGAGCCAGACCAGGCTGAAATACTGTAAGAGCCAGAGGGGATGAAGGACACCATGGGATAAGGACTTCTAAACGCATCAGGCACATGTGAATTCATAGGGTCTGGGACATTATGTGCAGAGCATGCACAGGTCTAAGCTAGATGTGGTCTGACCCAGAAAGGGAAGTAGACATAAATCTAGTAGCTATCTCCAATTGATTACAGCACACAATAACAGAAAAGAAAATTAATTTTCTCCAAGGTAGTCTCACTGGGTATACAAATCACGCATAATGGCATGTTCCACACCTAGCAGTAGACAACTAGCATAAAACAAACTCAAGGCATTCTTGCAGCTTTATAAAAAATAAAATTTACAAAACTTTTGCATGTTGTGTTATGGTTTGTATGCTGCAAGTTACGATTTCGAATTTTGTGTTCATGAGATTTCTCTGTATGTGAACTTGTGTGTTTCTATGTCTAGCTGTGTTTCTTTTACTTTTTCCTTGCCTCTTTTTCTTTTGTTTGCTTGTTTGTTTTGTCCTATTCTACAGCATTTTTATTTTATCTTATTCAAAATTTTAGATGCCTGTTTGTTTGAGAGAGAGCGAATAATGTTTGCAGGTCCACATAGAAACTTTAATACAAAATAATACGTTTGATCGGTTGCAAGACACTAACATTCATTGTCTAAAGTATGTGATTTATAATGCTGTTAATAGTGCTAGGAAACTCTTGACAATATAGTGATCAATTTAAAAGATAACACTTTCATTAGCATTTCCCAAAATCTTTTGGAATTAAAAATGTGCAAGTTAAGCTCATGATTATAACTCATTTTAGGACTTTTTAAAAAAATTTCTTTAACTATTTCTTTATTCCGATAAATCATGGTTTTACAGACAGAAAATGGTTTGACTTTATCATGAGCAGTTTGTCTTCAGAATGTGCTCATATAATATTTCTACTTATGACATCCACTTGAATTAGACACATAAACCAGTATATTTAGATACCACTTTAGACACAGCTGTGACCCGAATAGAAACGGCAAGTGGCAAAAGTCAATAGAAAGACCTGCATTTAACCTGTAACAGTGTTCTTGATTTTAAACATCGCAGATCATGGCAGGATCTGAGAGCACAGTGCTGTACTTACTGGTGGATACGCATTTGGGAGGAATGGACCAACCCTCTTCAGTACACTCGATGGTGTTCTGCTTATTTTTAAGGCTGTAGCCTTCATTGCAAACAACTTGTACAATATCACCTTGTAAGTGTGTTTGTCCTGAAGATGTAGAATTACCATTTTCCACAAAAGGAAAGAAACATAGCCCTTCGGAAGAAAAAAAAAGGTTAATCCACAGTATGAAAGAAGTCAATAGAAAGTTAGATTGCATGTTAAAACATTTTTAAAAGAACGACACAACTGAAACAAACTATACAAATAGTTTCTGAAGCTTACCAACTCCCGCTGGTCTAGGATGTGAGTTTTCCCCAGGGATTTCATGTCTCCACTTTGAAAATAGTTTTTCCAAGTAAATATTTTTCCACTTACAAACTTCTCTATATAAAATAGTATTTTTGATATACATGGTTTCTTATATTTCTGAATGTTTCTTCAACAAGGGATGATTCTTGCTATCTGCTTCACTAATTTATATATCCTGTTTCCTATCATTTTCTTTTAATACACCTGTCATACTGGGGTTTGTGGCATACATTCACTGAAGGGTCAATGTTTTATAGATAACAAGTCTAAGGATGTAGTGAATTTTGGAAAATATAAAAGTAAAACATATTTCCATAAATAGTTGAAGGAAAAGATAATTCAAATACAGTGGATATATGAAGAGATTTTTTTTGTATACAAAAAGCATGGCTAGAATGCTATTAATTAGATGTTTGACAAGATCTGTTGTCAAATATATTCATTATTGGCCTTCAATAGTGATTTTCTTTTGTAGATCACATGTTGACAGTATGTTCTTCATTGGATTTTCATAAGAAAAATAGCTCATAATATACTGTACCTGCCCCTTCTGAGCCCAACTCTGTGATTTTCCAGAGCCCATGAGCCCCTCTTACAGGGGCTTCCCTTTCTTTCATCCAGTGCTCATCTAATAATGGGCATTTACTCACTGAGACACTTTGGTGTTGGTGACCATCCTGCGTCTGTACATGTTATGCGGGTCCAGATGGAATTTGAAGGAGACACAAAATTATATTCACAGGAGTAGTAGAAAACCTTCCCACTACGAACAGGAGAAAATGCTTCATATTTCTTTTCATCATAAAGTATTCCATGGCTTATTTTTGGATAATTACAATATCTCACTTGGAAAAATAAAACAAAGATAAAGAAGTAAATACTAATCACCACTGATGAATCATCAATTATACATTTTTTTTATTTGATGATCATTTTTCCTTTCATCTGGCTTCAGTGGATACAGTAAGTGCTTTCTGGTATATCATTTGATTATCAAAGAATAGAGTGACCTTCATGTATCTCATTAATAAGAATAAATTTTTTCTATGAAATCCACTACTGTGTTTAATTAGCCAGCACTCTTGAGTATGTGAATATTTGAGGATGCTATTATTGATAAATATGAAGTTTATAGTTTGGATTGCTATGAATTATAAAGGTTTTGGCAATTTTCAGAAAGATACCCCAACAGGACTTTTTAAAAACTGCCACAGGATGCTATCATAGATCCCTGACTGCACAGTGAGTAGTGGCTAGATGAGAGGTCTCTGCTTTACCATCCTCCCTCCTTCCTCTCACTGAGGTCATTGATATAGCTACCAGGATTTTCTCTGGTGTTTGTCTCAAGGGAGTTTTAAGCATGCTGAGTAGTTGGTATAGTATGATGTATAGAAACATAATTTTTATTTTGTCAGGTCTCTCAATAAATCTAGTTTCATAAAAAATACCAAGGCACAAAGAATCAGAAAGATCAATCCTGTGAAGATAAAACTGCAGCTAAATTCTTGTGACATTAGGTCTATATATACAACTCCCTAGAATAATGTGGATAATTGTATGTATATGTGTGATGTATACATATAAAGGCAAAAATACATTAAAACAATTAACATGTAAATTGTTAAGTCATTTTATTGAATTTTACAATTTTCTACATGTATACATTTGTAGACTTATGTTTTAGGAAAGTTAGTCCACATGAAATTTTAATACAACACAAAAATCATATACTGCTCTTATATACACATTGCACAGCCTCCCTGATTATCAATTTAATTTTTACCCAGACTATATAGTGTATACTGGGAATTTTGACAATATTTTATAGTAATAACCTCATGAATAGTGAAATTCATTTTCATTAACTTAGAGTTAATTCTCAATGTTATATGACATATAAAATTATTTTTCTTGTGTTATTTAGCCTTGTGGAACCTGATGTTGCTAATCTGTTATATTTGATATTAGGTATTTTTGAAGATATTGATGGTAAAAAACTCCATGTATCCTGGTACTACTTTGTTTCAGATATCCTTTGTCTCCCAAATGGACAGGACAGTGATGCTGCTGTACTATGAACATTTACCTCCCTTGTCTTCCTTTACTCAATCACTACAAAAATGAAAATGATTATTCTCCCTGTACATTCTGATGGAAATTTACAAATATCTTTAGTGTAGGACACACACACACACACACACACACACACACACAGAGGGAGAAAGAGAGAGAGAGACAGAGAGAGAGAGAGAGAGAGAGAGAGAGAGAGAGAGAGAGAGAATGGTGATATTTTCTTTTGTACTAAAATGTTATTTGTATGTTAATAAATAAAGTTGCCTGGGGGTCAGAGCTATTAGCAAGCCATAGGAAAGCAGGGCGGTGGTGGCGTACGCTTGTAATCCCAGCACTTGGTAGGCAGAGCTAGGTAAGTCTCTGTGTGTTCAGGGATACAGCCAGCATTGGATACACATGCCTTTAATCTCAATACCAACCATAGAACACCTGGAGGTCTATACAGACAGGCCTGATGAGGCGGTCATGTGGTTGGGTTTACAACCAATGAGAAGGCAGAACAGAAACTCTATATAAAGACTTTAACACAGGAAGTAGCTTTTCCCTTGAGAGGTGGGACCACTGCAGGAGGAAGGGTAAGGTTTTAGCGCTTAGCTCTGACCTCTTGGCTTTCTTCTTTGCATTGGTTCTGTGTTTCTTATTTAATAAGACGGTTGGTTACAGCTACATTTGGTGCCCAACGTGGGGCAGGAATTTCCACTTAAAACCTGAGAAAGCATAAAAAGAAGATTCTAAAACGGAGCTAAAACAGCTTCCTAGTTGTCTTTCTCAAGTTAGCCGCAGCCTGCGGGCTTGAGCTACTGTATGGCAGGTTCCTGGCATGCATGTTTGACCTGCAGTATGGCGGGAATGAGGCATCTGCAAGTGGCACATTAAGCTGCATGGTGGATTTAGCCTTTGCTAGTACAAAACAAAAAAAGAGGTTTCTGAGCTAAATGCTGCTTTGATAAAAGCATAGACCCACGAAGGCTCCCAGAGCTGACAGGAAATGTATCACCGCCATGTTGGGAAGCTGAGGTGGGTGGAGCCATCAGCCACAGCACCGTTTCAGTCTTAGAATGCTGCAGTTTAAAGTAACAGGTTCACAATAAGACAGATTCAGATGGAACAAGACTTTAAATGCTTTAAAATGTGTGTAAAAATGTACGTAGGCTTCAAAGAGAGATAAAAAGGAATATATACAGTTATATAAAGAAATAGATAGTTTTGAAAAATGAAGTCTTTAAAGAGACAGTAAAGGTAGTATAAAATATAAGCCACGTAAAGATGGATATCACACAGAGAATCTGCATTGTGTTGTCTTTGGGATTCTTAACTGCAGAGAGATATTTGATTGTAAAGGAAGCTGAGTTAAACCAATATGTATATTTTAAAGAAAACTTGACTTCAAAATTTGGATGTAAGGATATGTTGCTTTGGAAAGGAGGCTCTGATTTTGTTTCCACAGAAAGCCAGAGGCTATGTATTTGTTCCAGATTAAGGTACATCAGGTTTGACCAGCCAAGACCCCCTGAAATGTCTCTGACGACACCAAGGCCCAGATGATCCAACATCCAGAACCGTTTCAAGGCAACTGGCTCAGACGATACACCCTCACAGACTACTCCATAATTCTAAAATTTTCTTTGGGTTCCCATGAGATACAGCCCCCCTCCAGCAGGAAGTAGTAAGAGAAGCTATGTCCAAATTCCCAAATATACCAAGCTGGCTTTGGAGATGTGTAAAAG
>CABHPQ010162785.1:23961-47495 GCA_902168405.1 Peromyscus aztecus | reverse complement strand
TGGGTGCAGTAGGTGGGGTTGGGTGCAGTAGGTGGGGTTGGGTGAAGTAGGTGGGGCTGGGTGCTGTAGGTGGGGTCAGGTACAGTAGGTGAGGTCAGGTGCAGTAAGTGGGGTTCAGTGTGGCAGGGGTTGAGTCTGAGGGTCAGAATCTAATGTTTGGGCCACACCAAACCACGTGGGCTTCATTTACCACCTGAACTGAAAGCACCACAGGAGGACAGGATATCTGGGTAGTCATTTATTCTCAAATGGTTGCAGAAAAAGGAAATTTATGCTGGCCTTGAAATTTTTCCGTAATATTAAGATTGTTTTGAAGTATAATATAATGGGAGAAATCCATCTTCTGAGCATAGGAAGCCTGAAAGGAATAGATGGTTGGTAATGAACTGATGGGGCAAGAAGAAAATGTGAGTTTGTGCTGGGGTTCAGCAGATGCCACAGAACACACACAATGTAAGTTCCGCGCCAGTGTGAGGAGGTTCAGCTTCTTCTGTCTGGCTTGGTGCTCTAGGGGGAGGACTCTTGCCTTATTTTTCCTCAATGCTGAAACCAAACACCTGACAGAGCAACTTAAAGAAGAAAGAAAGGATTTGTTTGGGGTTGGAGTTCAGGGTTCTATAGTCCAGAACAACTTGCAGCTGTCAAGACTGGTGGCTAGATACTTGTGTCATGACTGGGAAGCAGAGAGCCCAAGCTGCAAGCAGGCCCAGACCTTGACTCTCAAGTCCCACCCCTCCTGACCTATATCTGCCCTGAAGGCCCCAAGTCCTAAAAGTTACATAGCCACACACACAGCACCGCCAGCTGGGAACCAAGTGGCCAAGCACAAGACCCCCGTGTGGACATTTCATTACAGTCAATGGCAAGTTGAGTAAAGATGATTCAGCAGGAGGCAGAAATGGAGGCAGAAACCTGAGGCAGAAATGGGATACCTGAGACCTGAGAGGCTTTGGGAATCTCTACCACGGACTCAGGTAAAGCAGGGAAGGAAGGAAATCCAGCAGGGAACAGACACAGTCAATGTGCAAAGACAAAGAAATCTATCAAGGGCTGAATAACTTGATTTAATAAAGCATAGGGCAGTTGAAATTAAGGCGTGAAAAAAAGGGGGGGTGGGGGAAGTGACCTTCTGTGTGTGAGAAAGAGATTTCAATGTCAGGACTTTTCCGGTAGTGTTAGGATCTAAGGCATGGCAGAAGCAGTAGCATCTAAGTCTGAGGAAGAGGGCAGAGGCAGTAGGGTAAGGTGTGAAGGAACCGTCAAGCGAGGGTGCATGGCAGAGGAAAGAACAGGAGCTGAAGGAGGGAGATGTGGAAAGGCAGTGCCTTGGACTTAACAATGATAGCGGTGTGTAAGGAGTGGGCTTTTGCATGAATCTCAATACAGAGAGGGAGAACATTTCTCTAAATGTATCTAATTACCTGGCTCATCTGGTCTTGAAACCCTTAGACTGAAGGACACCTGCTATGCTGGTCAGTTTCTGTTGCCAACTTGACACAACAGTAGAATCACCTGGGCAGAGGGAACCTTCACTGAGGAATTTTCCAGGTCAAATTGGTCTGTGACCAGGTCTGTGAGAGACTGTCTGGATTGATATGGGAGGACCCAGGCCACTGTGAGCACCACCATCCATATGCAGATGGCCCTGGGCTGTGTAAGAAAGCTAGATGAGCATGAGCCAGTGAGGGAGCCAGAAGCAGCATTCCTGCCACCAGGTTGCTGCCTTGAGTTCCTGTCCTGGCTTCCCTCAATGATGGACTATAAACTGGAAGTGCAAGCTGAAATAAACCCTTCTCTCTGCCCAGTTGCCTGTGTTCATGGTGTTTATCACAGCAACAGAAATCCAACTGGAACATCTACTAATTGGACTTTTGCCAATAAGTCAACCCTACTTTTTTGTGACCAATTTTTATTACAAAAAAAAATGTAAAATAAAAATAGAGCAAGCCATCTGTGAAAATGGTGCCTATTTAGGAAAGTTTCACTTCTGAATGGGCGAAGGTGTCCTAGTGGTCAAATCATTTACCCTAAGAATCTCAATTAAGGAAAAGAGAAGGCCGGGTGTATAACGAAACAGTAAAAGCATGTATGTGTTGGTCTCTATCACTACAATGCTCATGTGTTTAAAAAGAGCCCTTCTCCAAAAAACAGCAGGGGGATTAGAAATATACTGAGAAAACCCACTTGTCACTGTCTCCTGAGGAATTCTGCAGAGTTCTACGGCGAGCCCCTTTGATTTGAAGCTGAGTAATAAGGGCATGCCATCTCGGATGGGATGAGAAGTGAGTCAGGCTGAGGTGGCTGGCAGAGAACGCCCTCTCAGAGGATTTTGATGTTATTTATGTTACTCACTGTTAGAGCGAATCTATAAGGATATGCAGAATCACCTATTGTTCACTTTGAATGAGAATATAAAGGATTTTACACCAGTAGAGACTAAGAGATAAATACAGGGGTGAGGGGATAATTATATTACTTTAGTTAGCCATATTGCTCTTACAGCCATTTCTTCCGTGGGAGAAGACCACCAGTTCTGGTTCTGAATGGGGGAGGAGAGGGCAGAATAAATATTAAAGGTTATATATTTAGTAAGCTGCTGAGCAGATCATTGTGTCTCTAAATCCTCCAGTCTCTTTGGTGTCCCACCTGACCTCCTGAGAAGTAGAACCCTCCCTGGCATAGATAGCAAAGTCCACTGCAGGTATTCAAGCATTTGCCTATAAACTGCACATCCTTTGCCGCCTCTCCAGCTTGCTTGCACTACCCGGTGCAATACTAGTGCTGTGTGAGTACCTGTGATGCCCAACTCCAGGTTGCTTGCACCACCCAGTTCAATACTAGTGCTGTGTGAGTACCTGTGATGCCCAACTTTAGAGAATATTGGTGAGAGGAGCAGTCACATGTTCAGTGCAGGTGTTTCCTGGTTTTTTTATTTTGTGATAACAGGACAGAAAGACAGGGCCTCAAGCATCCAAGGAAAGACTTGACCACGGAGTTTCATCCTGGGCCCAGATGCAGTTATCTTTTACAGAATGTCCAATCAGCGATTGGATATGCAGGGTCACCCGCATCTTCTTGTTTCTTTCCAGAGCTCTGAATACTGTATTTGCAGTGATCATGTCCCATAGAGGGAGACTTGAGCTAAAGGGCCCTTCTGAGCCTCGTTTGTGAGTGTGGTTTGCATGGTTGCAATTTTAGGCTTTAGTTTGAACTGTGATTTATGGAGCCTATTGTTTTATGGTTTGCAATTTTTTTTTCATTCAATTAGGGAGGAGAATCACTGATAAGAGTCTTCGGACTGTGAGCAAGAAGACTGTTTGTTTGTTTTTCCTCCTAAATGGGGTATTTGAGGCTCAGTGAAAAAAGAGAAGCTAAATATTAAACTAAGCATTTGGGCCACTGCTGAGGACAAGCCTTTCTAGGGATCAGGGATGGTTCACTAACTGACCACAGGCTTTGTGTATTCCATTCTGGATTTTAAAACAACTTTTGCTATTTTGTGTAATTCTTTTATTTTATATTATGTCTGTTCATCAATTCCTCCCTTCTCACCTGGTACAGGTTGGCTCTTTTTCTGTGATTTCGGTTCCCCTTTTGTCTATTGAAGTCTGGGGTTCTTAAGATGTGCTAGTTTCTCTTACGCCATTTTCTTTATCTTATTTCCAGCGCCATTGTCTCTTGGTAGGTATTAAATGTGGTACATCTCTATTTTGCTCTCTGATCCCAAGTCCTTAAAAAATACCATCTGTAAGTAATTTTAAGAGCCAGATATTTAAAGAGACTATAATGAAGCAAGGAAGCAATTGGAAATCCATTCATGTACTTGTGTGTGTGTGTGTGTGTGTGTGTGTGTGTGTGTGTGTGTGTGTATGTGTGTGTGTGTGTGTGTGTATGTATGTACACATATGTGCCTCGATAGTAGCTAAAGGTGAATATCAGATGTTTTCTTCCATGGCTTTCCATCTCATTCTTTGGCACATAGTCTCTCATTAAACCCGGAACTTGCTGATTTTGCTAGACTGGCTGCAGCCAGAAAGCCTCAGGGATCAGCTTACTCTGACTCCCCAGCACTGAGGTAATGGATGTACACTGCCACTCCTAGCTTTTAATCGGTGCTGGGGATTGAACTCAGATCCTGACAGTTACAGGCACTTTCCTAGCCAAGCCATCTCCCTAGCCCCTTTTCATGCATTTGAAAACTACTTTATTTAAAGGAGATACTGCCTCATGGGGGTGGGGGGAATACCAAAGCATACAATTTTAAGAATAGAAATCCAGTTCTCCCTCCATGACTCTTCAATGCTCCAATCACCTATTCCAAAACAGTCTTAATACTTCATTGACGGTGCATCCAAATGTTCCTCTTGACAGACTACAGGCAGTCAGGCTGTTCTCTGAAACATGTTATCATTTGACAGTTTCTCTTAAGGGTGTTTTCACAGGAACAGACCAGTCTGATCTTCTTAATTATTTTAAGTCCCATGATTTTCTATTGTGTGGCAGTAATAAGGATGACACCATTGACTCTGCCCTCCATCTGTGAAGAATACTTTCTCTTCCAAACACTGTTCCCATGAATATTCTTGGATGGACATCTTTGCATATTTTATAATGAATGTGTATGTAGGGCAGTTTTACAGAAATAGAATCCCTACTGCATTTTGTACTTCTGTCTTTCTCCTCACTCTTCCCAGGCCTTCTGAGCCTTGGCTCTACACAGTCCCCCAGACTTGCTTCTGGTCTATGAAATAGCCCCTGCTGCCCCTAACCCCTATGAACCTCAAATAACCCATGGATCCTCAAGATAAAGGAAGAGAGGTTGACTTCATCAGTCAGGCCCTATTGAATCCAAAGTTTCCTGGACTTCCTTATGTTTTACAACCAGTACAGGGGCTGGAAAGATGGTGTAATGACTAAGAGCTCTTACTGCTCTTGTACAGGACCTGCCTTTAGTTTCTAGCACCCAAATGTGGCTCACAACTGTCTATAACTTCAGTTCTTGGAGATCCAATGCCCTCTTCTGGCTTCCATGGGCTCTTGAATACACATGGTGCACACGAACTCATGCAAGCATATATACATACAGACCAAAAGTAAGCAGCCAAACAAAAACAACCACCATAGATGGAGCTAAGGTCCAGAGCTGAAGATCACTGAGATGGTTCCTGGATTCTCAGTCTTCTGACAACTGTGGGTGCATCTCTCCAACTCTAAAGTTCTGGATCTGAAGTAGCGATCATTTTTACTGTTTCTTTTCATGAGTTATTTCAGTTTGTTTTTAACACTCGCTCACTCATTTATTAACTGCATTCTTTATCATCATTTTTTTCATTTGATCTTCTTGAAAAATATTTTCCACATAAATAATGTTATGATTTTTCAACTCATCTGTTCGGTACTTTGAACCTTTGCTAAGTCATCAAGCATTCTACAACACCCAGCTTCCATTGAAGGCCACCTCATTTTGTGTTCTGTCTTTCCTCTGTAATGAGAGACTAAAGTGATGCTGAAGCTCTGCCATCTTCTAGCTGTGTGACTCTGTGGACACAAGTCCCCTCTGTGTTCCCATAAGTAAAGTGAGGAGAACAACCTCCCTATCAGTTATCTTTCCATCACTACATCACAACACCTGAAACAATCAACTTGTAAACATGAAAGGTTTATTTGATCTGATAGTTCAGGCACTTTAAGTCCATGGTTGGGTGGCTCTGGAACTCTTGGACATGTGATGGGGCAGCACATCACGGCATAGACCTGCGGCAGAGCAAAGGCGCCCACCCCGTGGTCTGGACTTGAAAGAGAAAGGGAGAAGTGCAGCTGGAGTCCCACTGTTTCCTTCAACGCCCCAGCTCTTAGAGACCTTCCACTAGCCCCACCTCTTGATGTTCCTACCACCTCCCAATAGCACCAAGCTGGGGGCCAACCCTGTAATACATGGGCCCCTGGAGAAACAGTCCAAATCCAAGCTATAGCATTCTGACCTTGGCTTCCCACAGGCCCACGCTCATCTTACAACACCAAAATGCATTTAGAGTCAGTATTCCTTCTTAAGGACTCTACTGTTACTCAAAAGTGCAAGTTCAAAGTCTCTGTGATTCTAAACAAACTCATCTGTGGATTCTTGAAAGAACAAGTTTCATACTTTCTACTTACCGTAGAGTAAACAGTCTTATTCCAAAAGAAATGAGTAGGCATATAAAGACCTGAAAGCCAGTGGGGCACACATTACACCTTCCCACCCCATGTCTGACACCCAGGGCGTACCAGTTTCCAGTCAGTTAAATGCATCAGTATTAAGAAAACATAACTTCCACAGCAGATTTCCAAAGGTGCAATGTGGTGATATTGTGTTCCCCAATATATTGTGAACACTAATAAACTTATCTGGGGTCAGAGAACAGAATAGTCACTAGATACAGAGGCCAGAAAATGGTGGCACACACACCTTTAATCCTAGCATTCCAAAGGCAGAGATCCATATGGATCTCTGTGAGTTCAAATCCACACTGGAAACAGCCAGGCATGGTGACACATACCTTTAATCCCAGGAAGTGATGGCAGGAAACAGAAACGTATGTAAGGCGTGAGGACCAGGAACTAGAGCCTGGTTAAGCTTTTAGGCTTTTGATCAGCAGTTCAGCTGAGATCCATATGGATGAGGACTCAGAGGCTTCCAGTTTGAGGAAACAGGATTAGGTGAGTAGTTGGCGAGGTGAGGTTAGCTGTGGCCTGTTCTGTCTCTCTGATCTTTCAGCGTTCACCCCAATACCTGGCTCTGGGTTTGTTTTTATTAATAAGACCTTCTAAGATTCATGTTACAGTGTAACTTCCATCTTGCTGGCGTTTTAGAAGTAAGATGACAAACTGAGAGGGTCTACCTGGCGAGGAACTGAGAGCAGACACCAACCAAAGCCAGGATGGAGATCCTCCTTGCCCCAGGCAACTGAACCCCAGCAACAACCCCATGTGTATGGAAGTTATCATCTCCCCATTGAGCCTTCAGATGGAATCTAGTCATGAGCAGGGTGTGAATGTACACATGTAAAGGACTCTGAAGCTGGCAGGATCTAGATTCTGACTGGCTGAAGACAAGACTAAGCTAAGTGAATGTTGTTTAAGCTGATCAGCTTATAGTAACCAATCATACACAGATAAGTAACAAACCAGTCTAAGCTCCCTGCCTTTATCCATCATATTGATTGCTCTTCTTCTTTAAAGACTCATGGTCTGTTTGCCTTCTCTATTTCTTTCCCTTTACCTGCTTACTCTACTCTACAGGATTCAGTGTTGTCTCTGTTGGTATTTGAAGATACATGTCATTTAGAAGACTCAGTTGTTATTTGCAATGTGGCAAATATCAAGAATGATTTCTGCTAGGTGGTAGTGGCACACACCTTTAATCCAAGCATTGGGGAAGCAGAGACAGGCAGATCTCTGTGAGTTTGAGGACAGCATGGTCTACAAAGCAAATTCACTGACTGTTACACATAGAAACCTGGAGAGAGAGAGAGAGAGAGAGAGAGAGAGAGAGAGAGAGAGAGAGAGAATGATTCTTGTGTGTTAGTTATAGAACTGGCACTCCTCAGTCCCTCTGAGTTATTAAATGCTTCTATAGCACCGCATCTTCATTGAGGTGCTGAGGAAACCAGGCGAGCTGAGGAGCTTTGCCTCACCAGTGATGGAGCCTGGACTGGCCTTGTCCACTTTGTTTTATCCACCAAAGCATGCTGTAGTTTCCCTCTTCTAATTTGTATATTTGCATAACTTTGCAAGTGAACTTAAAAATAGTTCTTGCTCTGTTCAGCCTCTTCTGATTCCTGGTGGTAGCTAATTTGTTGTGTGCATTGTATTTTTATTTAGTTCTAAACCAGGCGCATCACTGCGGCAGCAATCCAAACAACTCTCTTACAGATGTCTGCATTCAGGACAGAGCAGTGCACAGTCGGTCTCCAGGTTTGCAATGGCCTTCCAGCAGAGTGAAGTCGGCAATCTTGTGCTGTTTTAGTCCATGACAAAAACAGCAAAACCCAAACCAGTAAAACTCTGATTGTGTTCTGAGCTCATTTGTTCCCAAACTGTAAATATCCCAAGAGAGATATTTTTACCTCCCTGACGAGTATTTTAGCTCACAGATAAATTGCAATTTTGAGTCATTTTAAGAGAGGATTCAAACCTTTAAAGTTATGTTTCCATTAGTGTGAGAGCTGAATGGAGAGAGGAGTAAATACGTTTGATAAAGGAAACAAGCACACAACAGCAAAGCACCTTTCAGTCTCATCCCGGAGCTGCTGAAACCCACTTTGCTTTTTAATGAGACCTTTCCAGGTGATTCTCAGGGACAGGAATGTTCCAAAAGGATTGTTCCCAATCCTCTTCATGGCAGAGATGCAAGGCACATACAAGGACATTGCTTCTCTCCCAGAATGCACCCTTTTCTGAACTTACTTTAATGTTCTCTGGCAGAATATGGTTGTGGTGAGTCTAAAGTAGTTATTGACAGGTACTCAAAGCATCCATATTGGTTGCAGAGTACATAGGCTGCACAATCACACTGGGAGGCCTCCAACCAAAGCAAACCCATTCCCAGGAATTATCTTATTGACTCTATTTCTGTCGTTTTAAAGGACTCAGTTACTTATCTACTTCAGCCTTGGTATGTGGGGACCAACAAAATCATTTCATTCTTAAAGTTTGAGGTCTTACACTTTTTCAACATTATCATGATATAAATACATTATTTACCGTCCACTGAGCACTGGCAATCAGTATTGGTTAGTTATTTTAGATTAACTTTTTCTCTGATTATATTTACCATGTAAACTACTGATGTGTGAATGCATAACTAACAATATGACCACTGTATCACTGCCAACACTAAACCTTGTAAGATATGTGTAGACACACATTCACACATGCAATTGTGCATTTATATTGTCATAAAGTAGTGCTTTCTTACCAAAAAATTCACACAGTATATTCTTTTAAAAATTTTATTCTTGAGATTATAATTACAACATTTCTCCCTTTCCTTCCCTCTGTCAAAATCCTCCCATATACTCCTCCCTAGTCACCTTCAAATTCATGGTCTCTTTTTTTCACTAATTGTTATTGCATGTATATATGTATATACATATATATTCTTAAGTATAACATGATCAGTTTGTATAATGTTACTTATATGTGTGTTTCTAGGACTGAGTAACCACTGGTCTACTCTTCCCCAGGGATAACCTTTCCTTCCAAGCTTTCCTCAGTTGCCTATGGTTCTTTGTGTAGGTCTGAGGCCTCATATACTTTAATATGTCCATTTGTGTCTTCCTTTTTCAGCTCTTGTTTAGGAGGTCATGCTGATGAGACTTGGGTATAGCTTATGGCATTACTAGGAGACACAATGTCACAGCAAACTTCCTGGTCCTCTGGCTCTTACAGTCTTTCTGCTCCCTCTTCCACAGTGTTCCCTGAGCCTTCAGTGTTGGAGTGTGAGATGTATCTATTGGAACTGAGTTCCACAGCTCTGTATTTTGATTTGTTGTGCTTTTCTGTGATGGTCTCTGTCTCCTGCAAAGTTTCTTGATGAAGGGCCAAGACTACACCTATCTCTCTCTCTAAAATTGTATTTTAGTAAGAAAAGAAAGTGCTACTTACTTTATAACATCCAGAGGAACCTAGGAAGCAGGGACAAATGTGCAGGTTTCTATTAACTTTTTTTTTTTGGTAACTAAGAAATGCATAATCTTAGGCAAAATTCGTAAGAGGAATAAATAATTAAATATATTCTCCATGTACCATTTATGCTTGTTCCCCTTTTTGTTTGTTTTCTGAAATAAAATAAGGGTGCTATATTTAGGATAATAGTCAAACATACTTTCATTTCTGTATATAGATATGGATCTGTAGACACATGCACATATATTCTAAGCGTGTCTAGTAACACATCAGGTAGTTCATGCATATTGTTACTGGCTATTTTTCTCACTAAATGCATCTCCAGAAAGATTTTCTGTACTCATCCATATTGTAAGAATGTGATCAGGAAGGATGAGGTGACCATCTTTCACAAACTATGCACCAGAATTTATTTTTGATCAAAACATTTCTTTTGAACTTGGAATCTGAGACTGTGAATTCTCAAGGCAGTCACTTCTTAGTGATGTGTTTGTGTGTTTGTTCTGTTTGTTAGGTTGGGCTGTTCCCATGAAGAACCTTTCCCTGTAGGGAAACAGGGAAAATGAGCCCAGAAAGAGGCCTGTCTTTCCCACCATGCACCCTAGCACATGGCTCCCCTCACTTTGCTGTGCTATTTCCCGGCTGAGGGTCCACAGCTGCCTCTGGGCACCCTGGTCCTTGAATAGCTTGTGAGAGGAGAAGCCGATGAGGTTGAAAGGTCCTGGACGGAAGTTTCCTATGCTGAATGGTGTAAAAACTTCAGTGGCATTGGATGTGACCAAGTTTGACGATGTTTATCTTGTAAAAACCTTTGGGTTCCAAGGTTAGACCCCACTGAAGGTTAGACCCCATTTAGATGGTACTTCTTAATTAGACACACCCTACCAAGCAGCAAGTATAGTCACTACTAAGGCTTTGCAAGCCTGTCATCTTTTGTCTTTAGTTTTTAATTTCTTTTTGTATTTTCAGGGATATTGGGGATTTTTAAAGGACTTACCAGGTGCATTGTATGTGCTGACACAGTGACCTCCAAGTATTTTATAATTTTAAAATTATCTCTCCATTTTATATTTTAAATGATTCATTCCTTTTTGTAATTTTGGAGTAATAGGAGCTAAGTACAAAATAATAAGCTGTAGCCCATGGCTGTGTGGGCATGTAATCATAATAATGATCCCTGTCACATGTGTGGTCTTTATGTAAATGTACAGCTTCATCAAGTACGTTATATTTTTATTTTTTGGAGTTTGAATGAAACCTTAAATAATTAATTTAACATTTATGAGCATTATTATGCCTCCTATTAACAAGTAATATTGTTCTAAACCAAACTGTCCTCACAACACCAGCTAACAGGAACCCCAAAGCATGTAACACTTCATTCATCCACAAAAGTTGTTTAATTCACTTGGTCTCTGAACTGAAGCAACTGACACTTGTGTTAATTAGGAAAGCAGTGCTGCTGTTTACCACTAGTGCTCAGGTTCCCAAAGTACCGGACTAGACATGAGCATCACACCATGAGCATCACACCATGAGCATCATCACACCATGAGCATCACACCATGAGTATCATCACACCATGAGCACCATCACACCATGAGCATCATCACACCATGAGCATCATCACACCATGAGCATCATACCATCACCTCCCACAGCTCCAGGAAGGCTGTCCAACCATGCTGGCTTTTGACCAATGTACCTCTAAGCAATACTTTTTGAAATGCACTAGGTGTTTTGTCTGCTGAGCCCACATGGATCTTGTTTCTGCTTCTAAAGTTGTGACTATCCTTTGAAAATACATGTTCAATTCAAAAGCATTTTTCTACTTTGTGACTATTTGAGAGGCCTAATGCATATTCTTTTTCTTTCTGGTTCTCTTTTTCATACTGTTAGCTGTTTTCAGTATCTAAGGAAGATTGTAACCCAACAGACTTTAAAGTCATAACTTATGACGTGCTGTCATCTCAGCATGTAGGAGGTAGGAGGCAGGAGAAGGTCAAGCTCAGGTCATCCTCAGTTATGAAGCAAGTTCAAGGCTGTACAGGGAGACTTTGTCTCAGATAACCAAGGGCTGAGGATACATCAGTGGTAGAAGCCTTGCATGCTCAAGGTGCTGGGTTCAATTTCTAGCACTACACATACAAAATGTCTTAACTGAAGAAACAGGATAATTACCTGTGTAGATTTACTGGAACAGGAGGGGAAGACATAGAAGGTTTTCACCACCATGTAGTAATTTTTAGAATAATGAAAATTTAAAAATTAGTGCCCAAAGTGTCCAGTCTCATCAGTAAGATCGGCTGATAGGTTTTCTAAGTATCTAGATAAACATGTCCATGGTTAGAAACCAACACCTTCACAGAGGAGGGTCAGCTCTTCACACTTAAGACATTGTTTACAAAGACGGTAGAGGAAGCAAACCTCTAAACAGTGTGAGCTTCCCAGAGACTATGTGGAAGAAATCAGTAGGTTTGTGTGACACCTTCTGCTGTTGTCCCTGAGTCTATCTCTTCTTTTCTCATGCAAGCCCCTCAGCCTAGGGGATGTTTCACTTTACATTGTCCATGATTCCTAGACTGTGTCCATTTATACAGAAATTATGAGTATTCTTCAGTATTTGGATTACTCGATAGATGGAGTAATAGATGGAGTGGAACATTCCCACCATGTTTCCCACATAGTTGATGTATCTTTAAAGCTCTCATTATCCTCTAGTGTTAGGGAAAGAATGGAGGCAGTTTTCCCGTGGAGTAGTATTTTGGAATGCTACCTTCTACATGTCTTCCAATAAAAGAACTTTCTATGGATTTGTATTCTAAAAGTGATAATTTTGATAACATGGAGCAAATTAGTTATTGTCATCACTGACATGTAGTCTCTTTTCCCATAAAATAAAGATGGTGACGTGTACTTGGGCCCAAAACATGGGTGATGAAGATCAATATGAGCATAGCATAGAGATCAATATGTGGCATGTCTGAAGCATGATCCTGATTATTCTTATTAAATAAAAACTCAGAGTCAGATACTATGGTGAAATCTGAAAGATCAGAGAAGCAGAGCAGTTAGCTACTAGAGATTTCTTACCTCTATGAATCCTCAGACTGTATGGGTCCAAGATTCTATCTCCACCCACCTTATATTCCTGTCTCCACCTCACTAGTGCTAGGATTAAAGGCATGATCCCAAGTTCTGGGATCAAAGATATAAGCCACCACTGCCAGACTCTGTTTCTCTTTTAGACTGGATCAACCTCTTGTAGTCCAGGGTGGCCTTGAACTCCTGATCTTCCTGCTTCCTCCTCCCAAGTGCTAGGATTAAAGGTGTGTGCCACCACTGCCTGGCCTCTATTGTTAGCTAGTGGCTAGCTCTGCCCTCTGATCTCCAAGCAAGCTTTATTTGTCTGAACACAAATAAAATATCACAGAACTCATGTCTCAGTCCATTCTCTGCACTTGTAACAGAACATCATAGGCTGGCCAATTATTAACAAAAGAGGCTTATTCTGCTTGTAGATTTGCATGCTGGGAAGCACAAGCACCTGTTGAGTGTAGGACCAGCATCCAGTGAGAACAAATGGTAGGAGAACAACACAAAGCTCAGCTTAGTCTGCTGGGTGGTGGGAAGAACCGTGTAACCAAACCTGAGAAAGGTGCTAAGCAAGGACCATCAGAGAAGAGCAAGCGCCAGCAAGACACAGAAAAAACAGCTGAACTCACTCTTATCAAGAGCTCATTGCAGAAACGTCCCCACTGCTGCCTCATGACCCTAACCCATTCATGAGGGCAAGACTCTCATAGTCTAGCAATTTCTTGAAGGCCCCACTGCTGTGGATATCACTCTATATAAATAAAACACTGATTGGCCAGTGACCAGGCAGGAAGTATTAGGCAGGACAAGGAGAGAGGAGAATTGGGGGAACAGGAAGAAGGAGGGG
The DNA here is from genome assembly GCA_902168405.1 of Peromyscus aztecus. Lineage (NCBI taxonomy): Eukaryota > Metazoa > Chordata > Mammalia > Rodentia > Cricetidae > Peromyscus > Peromyscus aztecus. Next base: position 33,886 of record CABHPQ010162785.1, on the reverse strand, counting down.
GAGGCATTGCCAGCCACCACCAGGACAAGCAGCATGGAAAGATGCCAGTAAGCCACGAGCCACGTGGCAAGGTATAGATTTATAGAAATGGGTTAATTTAAGATATAAGAACAGTTAGCAAGAAGCCTGCCACGGCCATACAGTTTATAAGTAATATAAGCGTCTGAGTGATTATTTTATATGTGGGTTGTGGGACTGCGTGGCTTGGTGGGACCTGGAAAGAAGCTCTCCAGCAACACCCCACCTCTTAGCACTTTTACAGTGACAAGAATTTCAAAATGAATTCTGGAGGGGACATTGAAGCCTTAGCAGTTCCATTACTATCATTATTTTTACCCCACGAACATGGCAGCTGTCAGTTTTATGTCATAGAATCATCATTCCTAAAATCCTTCAGCTGAAAGGATTAATTTTCCTTTATTCTTTTCCTACAAAGGCCTGTTACAGAATGGTATTAACTTATGGTTGGGCAAGGGCAGTGTGTTTCATAGTCATTTTGTTAAATTATATGTTAGCACATAAAATTTAATATGTCATAAGACAACAAAACTTTAGAGACCCATTTTGGGTGTTTTTTTCTTGTTATATACCATACCAGTGAGCAAGACCTAAATCTGAATTATCCTATAGGCAATTTATTCCCAACTTATTACAGAACAAGCTTGTGCTTCATCCCCATCACTTCTTCCTTTCCTCAGCACCATTTGTGTATATATATATATATATATATATATATATATATAAAAGTCATATATCATGTATAACATATATCATATATAATAGATTAATCTGTTACCAATTATAGCCAAGCACTGTGCCAGGGAATTGCTTGCAATTTTTTTTCATAATATTTTTATTGATTGGGAATTTCACATTGTGAAACCTGAGTGCATTCACTTCCCACTCCTCCCAGGTTAGCGCCCCCCCCCTCCCCCCCGCCAGCCCTCTGGTCATACCTCCCCCCACCCACACACACAAAGAAGAATAAGAAAAGAAAAAAAAACCCAAGCCCAATTTGTGTTGCCCATATACTCACTGGAGTATGCTCAAAGTCTCGGTGGCCAGCCCCTTAAAGAAGATTGAGTCCTTCCCCACCCCCACCCCTGCCTGAAGCCTTCAGTTGTGGAGAGCTGTACTTCAGCATCCTTATCACAGTTCTTAAGAGTTCTCCTTGATGGTTTTCTGTCTAGGCTGTTACTTTGGGGCAAGGATGGGGTAGAGGTTGTCACAGAGGCCTTCTATGTCCCTCTTTCTCAACTGGGAGTCTGCAGTCATCAACACCACTGCAAAAGTAGCTTCCTTGCCCTTCACAGTCAGCAGGAGCACAGATCATGGACTTCATCGCTACATGCTCTTTTGTATATATTATGTCCCAGCAAGGAAGATATGTTAAACAACTGAGTTACAGATATAATTACTTCAAAATAGAGCTGTCGAGTGAATGAAGGAAGCTTAGCATTCAACAAGAGTAAATAATGTACAAATAAGATGGAACTCTGAAGTTGTGTGGGAGGAGTGGGAAGTGTCAGGGATGCCAGCCTGAACTTGTGACAGGGAAGGACCCAGGTTGAAGTCTCATAATTTACTCTATTCTTATACATCATTTCCTTTTATTGGCTTCATTTCAAACACAACCATCCTTCTCTCAGCCACCCAGGCTTAAACTCTTCATATGTCTTTAATATTTATTTTCCTTTGCCTCAAGGAAAAATCAGATGTTTTCTTGAGTCAGATATTCTTTCCTTTGTTCTAACAAATGACCGGATGCTTGGTCTCTCTACATTGATTACATTAAGTGGTACCTTTCCCCCTTAGAGCTTTGTTGGCTTTATTTCATTCGACATACTCTGGTGGAGGCCTTTCTGGCATGCCAGGATTCAGTCTCGGTGTCACAGAAACAGACAAGATGAACATGGCTGCCTCAGTGCCTGCCCCTGCTAGAGGAGAGACGTGATGAACAAGTAGAGACCTTGAGGCATCACACAGGAAGTCCTCTTCCCCACAGAGGAAGGAGTCTTCTGGCCAAAGCCAAAAGGGATGGACAGAAATAATCCTGGTACAGGGGAAGCACGAGGCTGCGTGAGGAACATCCATCGAAAGAGGCCACGTGTGCAAGGGTCTGCAGGCTCGGGTGGGAGCCAGATAATGGCACCGCAGAGATAAGTGCGATTCTGAGGTGCTGAGCCCTGCCAACCATTTGAAAGAGTTTTCATTGTCTCCTAAGAGTCTGAGAGCCACTGAAGTCCGAAGCAGGATGGCGATGTGAGCAGAAACATTCCTACAGTTGTTTGGGGCCTGCGCTGAAAGCCATGGAATTAAACAAGGAAAAAGAGGAAATCTGTCTGCAGGATGAAGCACTCCAGCTTGTTCCCCCTTCCAATCAATCTTCCTGCCTTCGGTTTCTTCCTGTTCTGTAGTCCAGCCAATCCCTTGACAGCCTGTTGCTAGATGAGTTCCTTAACAAATATTCAGATCTCTGCAGGAAGAATCTTAATGAAGTAATTCCAGATTCCTCACCCTGTTATTCAAAGCTTCCAGTGCTCTGGGCCCACCCTACTCCTGTCTCAGAGCTGGGTCATATGTGCTTCTCTTTAGTTATCCTTCCTCACTGTAGCCATGCGCACTAGACATTTCCACACCACCTTCCGTCTTGCCTCCCTCCAGCTGTGACTTCACCTGCACACTTACACCTACTCCTCCTGAGGTCCTTGCTCAGATGCCCACACTCCCAGCTGAAATAAACTCAATTTTGCTGAAATTATTTGCCTTCCCTCCAAATCCTCCTTATGCTTTAGGTCATAGGTTAACGACATCAGTCCCTTCCTGCTAAGAGAGCGTGTAGAGAGGCTAGTGGGCATAGCTCTCATAAGTATGAACTCGAACAGAATGCCTGCATTCAGACCCTGTCACCAACACCTCCAACTACCAGACCCTGGGCACATTACTTCAGTTCTCGGTGTCTCTCTTCTCTTCTATAAAAGTCCATAGGTAAAAAGTGTTGTAGGGACTAAATGGGTCTAAGTACATAAAACATGCTCAATTTAGTGTCTAGAATATAATAACTCCTATGTAATATTTCATGTGAACATGTCATTACTTTTGTCGTATTTTTAACATCTGTTCTGTGCATTTGTAACTTCTTTGAAGATCAAGTACACAGCTAAATTTGTATTTAGGGCTTCTAAATTCCTTTCTGAATAAATAAATATTGAACTTGTCAATTAAAATAGCAATGATTGGTGAGTCCTAGGGGTTTTCAAATAGTTTATTTTCAAAATAACACTTAAAAAATCTATTGTTAAGAAAATACTGTGATTTTTTTCTATTTATAAAGTACATGAACATATAGAGACCCATGCCCTTCTATAATTCTACTTTTGGTTTAGAGGTTAAAATATGTAAGACATGAAAAAGCTATATAACCAAAAGAAATGATAGAAACTCAAAAGAAAGATTGACTGGAAGAGTAGAATATCATCCACAAAAACAATGGGGTATAATTATAATGCAATAAGAAACTGTAATTTTTTTCTTTACTAAACTCTTTATTAAACCAGTCTTCACACAGCATAAATAAATGTTCCACAACAGATCTAGGGGAGGAGAGAGGGGAGGGAGAGGACTTCAAGGAGTAGAGGCTGAGGTCAGGTTGTATTGTATGAGATAAGAATAAATAAAATGACAAACATTCAGGCCAGCCAGGAACCTACTATGTAGCCTAGGCTGAACTCAAATTCATGGGAGGAAGGAGGACAGGGGAATCCGTGGATGGAAGTCAATCCAGGGCTCACACCTGTAACTCCAGCACCTAGGAGGCTGGAGGCAGGAAGGAAACTGTAACTTCTACAACAAAGAATAAAGTAACTTTCCTACAAAAATTAGCCAGTATTTACTGGGTATTCTTTGCACTGGGTGTTATTTAACTACTTACCTCTCTGCCTATTCCCCGCAGAACTTACTGTACAATGGGAAGCTATCTGTAACTCAGAACTGAGTGCCCCCAGCAACCCACACTGACAGAATAATATAATCTCAAAACCCATTTCTAACAGTTCAGATCCCTGTGTTGTCATTTTTCTACTATGGTGTCTCTAGTGTCTAACTTGCCATTTCATTTTGCTGTGAGAAGAAACAAGGTGGCCCCCAAATCCCTTAGTCATGTAGCAAGATGCCCCCAAGTTCTCTCTTCCTCATTTAGCATCAAATCCTTACTGAACAATGACACTTGCTTTGTAGAACTGTTAATTATCACTGCTTTCATATGCAAAGAAAATATTTCTAAAATTAACGAGATAGAATTTATTGTACAAATTTACAAAATTTTAAGTGGTTTTGTGTTTATATATTTTTTTCTGAGCTCAAATCTTGTTCTTATAAATCTTAAAGGTAAGACTTTATGTGTATATTCATTCTCTCTCTCTCTACACACACATGCACACACACACACACACACACACACATGCACATAAACACAGTAAGTTGGAAAATTAATAATATGTTTTGTGTAAGTGAAAGGATAAAGTCAAAAGTTATTACTTGACTTCCAGAAGACACAGCGTGGTGATATCTTGGGTATGTGCCTACTTTTATCTTTGAAAAATGTCTCCTTGAGACTTTTGTCTTATTCTTTTCCAATTTCCTAAAATATTCATTCTGTTTCTCAAATAGTTGCGAAATGGGAAAGAGTTACAATTAATGTCATTTTAGAGACACAGAGGAGAGGGACTGTGTTTGTGCAGTGGTTGAGAGCACTGTTAGCTGCACACATTAGACACACTTCTAGTTTAAAAAGTCAAAGGTGACACTCAGGCTTTTGGCAACCACCAGAGTTTGTTATGACAGCCTTGACTTCAGCAGAATACGTTCATACCTGTTGATCCAACAGGTAATTGTGAGCCTCTCCTTGCAACATTGTTCGTCCTTTAGCACTATCCAAGGCTCCCTGGCAGAGTCAGACCAATTTTCCTATGAGTACTTGGGGAAATTTACACAGCAGTGTATGAAAGGCAGTGGAGTATCTTGTACATGTCTTTTGTCGGTCCCATAGAACTGGTCACTTTTCTGTGGCCCCACTGAAGTTGCTCAGGTGCCTATTGTAGCTCCTGTATTATGTTAGTACAATCTTTGGCATACATGTCTCTCTCCTGCTTCTTTTTTGGCCTCAACAGCCTGTAGGAGAACATCTGGAATATTTCATTTCTGTTTATTGAAACTCTGAAGTGAGATGCAAGGACGTAGTGAAGTCATTGGCTCACATTAAGTAGGAAAACCAGAGTGGCGGGCGGATTGTTGAGAGGTGCGGTGTGGAAAACCTTGTCAGGGCTGCCTCACACAGGGGAAGGGCCTTGCTAGAAGCATGGGAGAGTGAGAAAGGCTGTGGTAGAGAAAGGCAGAGGAAAGCAGTCTGCAAGGTTATGTTGAAAGGAAAGAGATGTATGTTTGCATACTACAGACTTGGATGCAGGTGATCAGAACTCCTTGAAATTAGATTTCAAGAATTTAGGTTTCACGGAGATCAACAGAGAGATGCCATAGTTCTTCATTCTCAGTAATGAATTAAAAGAGCATTTGAAAGAACTATTTCAGTGAATGTATGCTTATGTCAAAATTAATACATATTAAGCACCGAGTTGAAGGTACTAACCACTGTGGGGCAGCAATTGATGCTGACGGTTTCTCTCTGTCTCATCCCACAGGTTGTAATTCTGTACTTTGAGCCAAGTGCATTCCGTTGTATTCTCCTAAGATGGGTCCGTCTTCTTGGGTTTGCCACTGTCTACGGAACTGTGACTCTCAAGCTTCACAGGTACGTTATGCTTCATCGGTCTTTATTCCCACAGAGGGACCAACTTGTTTGGTTTAGCAACTAATTATAAACTGAGCTGGCCATTATTCATGAGTGTAAATAGCAAGATGATTTACACACACGTATTTCCCACATCCCGGTTAGTTCTTTTCTCCTCTTAACAGCAGCTAGTGTGATCTGGGAAGGGGAACCTCCACTGAAGAATTGCCTCCATTAGACTAGCCCATAAGCAAGTCTGTGGGGGCATTGATTAATGATCGTGTGGGAGGACCGGGACCACTGTGGGTGGTGGGTGTCACTCCTGAGCTGGTGGTGCTGAGTTCTAGAAGAAAGAAGACTGAGCAAGCCACAAGGAGCATGCCAGTAAGCAGCATTCCTCCATGGCCTCTGCATCCATTCCTTTCTCCAGGTTCTTGACCTGTTTGAGTCCCTGCCCTGCCTTCCCTCTGTGATGGACTGTTTGCTGGAAGTGTCCGATGAGATAAACCCTTTCCCTCACAAGATGTTTTGGGGTTTGTCATGGGCTTATCACAGCAATGGGAACCCAACTTAGATACCCTCTAGAGGTATTTGTTACTTTCTTCGGGGAATCTTTAAAGGATTGAACTCTTCATACAAGGTGCTTTAAGAAACTGTGTTTCTATTATAGGATGGAGTTACTCTGAACAAAATAAAAACCACGACACTGTTGGGATGTTAACAGTGTTTAATATCTAAAACAGGATAGAGAGACAATCCAGCTCAAGTAATGGTTAGTGTCATTCCTATATGAAGTCAGCAATACGCTCATTGTCCAAAAATGCTGTCTTCCTCCACACTTTCCATGCCCCAGGATAACCCTGCTGACATTCCAAGATAAAGTTATCTTTTAATAGTTTTGCATAACAAATTTGGAGACTCTTCCTTGGGGAAGACTAATTCTCCTGATCTAATAATGTCTTAGTTACCTGTAGTTATTTGTCTAGGGTTGGGATTTTTCCTTCCATGTTAGTATGCCTATTGATATCATCCTTGTTCAAGTCAAAATTACACACATATAAGTAACATTATACAGACTAAACGGGTTGTATTTATATATGTTGGAGTGTATTTTATATATATGTAATATATATACATATTTATATTATATACATATACAGCAACAATTAATTTGAGAGAGAGCAAGGGGGTTTTAGAGGGAAATGATATATTTTTATTATTTAGAAGAATTAAAAAAGTATTTAAAAGTTATTTACCCATTCCTTCAGGGTTTATCAACCTTGAAAAATGGAGGATACTGTAAGTTCCCTTACATTTAGTTCAAGGCCACCTAAATATGAAAATAAGATAATAAAATAAACTTCCTGCCCATGGTGCTAGGGGTGGCTGGAAATCCTAGGCTGTCCCTTCCCTCTTATCTGCAAGTTTAAAGAAAGCCTCGGTGAAGTTGTGCCAATGAGAAAAGTAGGGGAAATGTCTGCAGGAAGATGCTGCAGCCCCTGGTACTGAAGAGCATGAGGCAGTCCTGATGACCGCAGAACATCCTGCTCTGTACCCATCTGGCTAGAAGTATTTCTTAGTCAAGGTGTTCCGCCATGGCTCATGCAAGGCTAACTTTCAATGCAATGGTATGTGTTATGTTTCTTTAACTTCTTTCATTACAATCTTTTTGAAAATATGATAATGGCTTTATCTCCCACACAAGACCACCCCTCCCTCCTACCTTCCTCTCTTCCTGTTTCCCTCCATCATTCTCTTCCTTCCTTCCTTTCTGGTATATAATGACTGAGAGTGATCCAAATAATCTATGACTCCCAGGATTCCTTTTGTATATATTAAGTGAAATTAGAAACATTATGGTACTGGGTTCAGGAAAGCAAATAGAAATGTGAATTTAGCTTCGAATGCTAAGAAATCACAGGCCTTTTTGTCTTACAAAAGAAAAGAAAAAGACAGTCGGCATGCTCTTCCTGGCTCTCCCTTTACCTTGTCCACACACTGTGATCTACTGTAATGCCATCTGGGTTTCCATTCCATATAGAATTGCTATTTGTCAACTGGTGCTCACCAAAAGACACAAGACATAGGTGGCGATCTACAATAGGTAGTAAGCATTCTAGAGTCCTGAAAGAATTGCCTGCCTGTGATTTGATCAATACCTCACTTGCTACTAGACTCCTACTTACTGTCCGCTATAATCTTTTCACTGCTTTATCATTTTTTAAACTTAGTGGTAGTATTCATTGTAATTTATCTTCTTCTTGAAGTGAGTGAAAGTCTAGCCATTGAATCCCAGGCGGTCCTGGGACCTACATGTGAGAAGTGCTTAACTCATTAATAGATGAAAGAAAAAATGAACGGATGATTGAATGAATGAATGAATGAATGAATGAATGAAAAAGTCAGTTACAGATCTCTAAACTGTTTCCCATGGTTCATTCATATTCCCTGACTCACTATACAATACCTCAGGGTGACCCAAGTACTTGGAACACATAACACTGTGGCCTGCAGAAAGATATTTGATGCAGTTTGAAGACATTGTTAAATAGCACCAAATCATAAAGTGAGAAGATTATTTCCATTTAGGTTCCCTTTCAATCCTCCTGATTATTTCCAGGAGAAGGATTAGTTTGGAGCATCTCCATTTTTCTTAGCACCTGTCACACTGATGCTCGCCTTTGTCTGGAAGAGCTCAGACCAACCTTCCTGCTTGGAGCTGTTCACTGAAGTGCCATGTCCTTAAGAGTCATCATTCTGTTCTGCTGTATTTACTTCGGTAGCTGCTGATAATTTATGGAAACTATTAGCTAGGTTTTTCCTTTATAGTAACACTATGAAGTTCCCTTTAAAATACTTTAAAAGCAACAAATGGGAACTGATTTAAAGAGGATATTAACTGATTCTGATACAGCAACAACCTTGAGGGCATATGAAATAATTGGAATTTTGGAAACTGGTTTCTTTAATCATCTTTTGCTTATTTTAGAGACTGGGATGGAAACTATTTCCTCCATGAGTCTCTAGAAATCACTGAAACGAAGGAGAATTGCTTTGCTGAAGGCTTAAAACTGGTAGAAACTTTTCTAAGTTAATGAGTAAAATTACTCTAATCCTGTATGAATTTCATGGCCTTACTCTTGTATTCTTTTTTTCTTTATTGCCTTAATGTAACCGACTATAGCATTGTTCATCCATAAACTGAGCTATTAGCATTCCTAGAAAAACGTGAGCACTCTAAGAGTATGACTGGCCATTCCAGGTCTGTGCTCCTGCTCGAGTGCTGGGACAAAACACCATGACCCAAAATAACTTGGTGGAGATGGGGGTCATTTGCTTAGCCTTCCTCCTCATCACTGTTTATCCATACAGAAGATGAGGCAAGGCAGGAATTCAAGCAGGAGCAGAGGCAGAAACCACAGAGGAATGTTGCTAACTGGCTTGCTTCTCCAGACCACACCCAGCTATTTATTTTATGCAACCTAGGCCCACCTGCCCATGCTTGGTGCTGTCCACAGTGGGCTGGGTTCTCTCACATCAATCATGAATCAAGACAATATCCCTATAGACATACCTATAGGGCAATCTGATGGATTCGACTCCTCAACTGAGGTTCCTTCTTCTCCAATGTCTCTTGTTTGTGTCAACACGACAAAACTTAACCAGCACAGCTCCCATCTTCAGTGATGTACTGTATCCGTTGGGTGGTGGGTGCACTGCATTTGATACACTGTATTTGCTGGTGGTGGAATCACTGTATTTGATATACTGCATTTGTTGGATGGTGTTGTTGGGTGTAATGTATTTGATATACTGCATTTGTTGAAGAGTGGGTAGTTTGGTGAATGGAGCTTCAGTAGACACTTTCTGATTTGAGTCAAGAAAGGACCTCTTTTATAAGATACAATGGAGAAAAGTGACATAAATCTTGATGATTCTAAATTTGAATTTTAGCCCTTCCATTATCTACTTACACAATCAAAACCTGTAGTTGGAATTTTCTTTGGGCCGCCAACCAGCTTCCCAAATAAAGACATGGATACTTATTAATTATGAATGCTCGGTCTTAGCTTAGGCTTGTCCCACTAAGTCTTTTAATTTAATTTAACCTGTTTCTATTCATCTATGCTTTGCTTCGGG
>CABHPQ010162785.1:5082-23861 GCA_902168405.1 Peromyscus aztecus | reverse complement strand
TTAGGCAGGCAAGGTAAAACAGCAACACATCTTTACATAATTAAATAAATATTCCACAAAAAAAACAAAATAATTTTAACATCTAAAAATTAGTTTTATCATCTAAAAATTTTTACCTCACCTGTGAGATTATAAGGATGGTATAGAATTTGAATATGTCAGGTTAGGGTTTTTAGTTGTAAGCCACAGAAACTGAGTGTGGGAAAATTAAACTGAAGGGTAGATCATTGGAACAATATGAGAAAGAACATAGAATTAAAGGGAAAGGCAGAAAGCCAGGTCCCAGGAGGACCCTGTCCAGGATTTTAAAGGTCAAAATAGTCTGTGCTGGGGGGCAGCATATCCTGAACATCATAGCCTCATTCTCATGGGAACTTCATTTTCATATCTAGATTCTCTTTTTTTTAACACAAGGAAAATAAAATCATGCTTCTGTAAACAGAACATTCTAGAAAATTGTGAGTATGGTTATATGAAATGACTTTGTAGACTTTGGAACATAGGGTAAGCAAGAAGACCCACAGCTGCTTCTCAGCCTTTTCCCTCAAGGGTCAGCGTTTCCTTCTCCATTGCCTGCTCTCTTGTTGACTGATGTCATATCTATAGAGTCTCCAGAGCATCAACTACTTGAAAAAAAATGATGGGAAAGAAACAAAACCTCACTGTCTCTGCTCTAGAAATACTATGTTTAGTCTGGGTTGCCTCTCAGGATCCTTTTGTGTACATAGGGTAAAGTTAGAAACTACTACATGGAGTTGGATTTCAGGAGGATTCATTTAAATCTGAATTTAGCCTCTAACACTGAGAAATCATAAGGCCTATTTATTTTATGAAAGAAAATGAACAAACCAATTGGCATGCTCTTCCTGGTTCTCCCTTTACCATGTCAGTACACTATGTCCTGGGGACTTGAAAACTCATGCACATTTACCGGACCTCTCTTTTCTCTAGTGGCCTTTTCCCATGGATAAGCATCACGCAGCCAAAGACACCATAACAATCCAGAATAGAATTGTAAGATCCATGATAATTTTAACCCTGCAGCACAGGATTGTGTAGTAGTGGGGTAGAGCTACAGTGGTCTCTCCTGAGAGGAGGGTTGTGCCACATAGATTGGAATTACCCACTTCTACAGTAATAGAAAGTAGACAGCCATCTATCTACTTGTTGGACACCAAAGGTTAGGGTCTCGAGTGGGCGCCCCAAGAACCCAGACTCCAGTCCAGTTGATGCGATAGCAAGAGGTTTAATGAAGCGACTGTACAGAAGGGCAAACTCGGCTCCAAAGAGCAGGAGTTGCATCACCCCATAGTCACATAGGCACTTTTAAAGGAAAAACCCCACAAAACCCACAAGATTACAATTCCCATACAATGTCATTTCGATTGATTTATGTCTAGAAGCTAATTTCATAAGATCATTGTCTGGTTACAGAGTGATCACAGAGGGGGATACAGTTATGTCAGTGTGCACATTTTTCCTGAAACCTCAAGGGGGGTATCAGGGCGGGAGTGGAGTTTACACACAGGTCACGGTGGTCCTTCCTAGAACACTTGCAATTATCCCAGTCACAGTTGAGCACATCTCTTAACAGAAATCTCTTTACATTGTTATATTGTTGCAGGGGTGGTTGAATAATGATTGAGTCAGTTTGCCCTGGGAACGAGTTTTCTTTTTTAGTTCCTGGGACTCGGGGGTGTAAGCCTGAAGGGTTAGGGTCTTTCACTACTCACAGGTCATTTATCCATCTATTTATTTGTGGAACTGGGAATTGAACATGAGGCCTCACACATCCTACTCACAGACTCTACCACTCTGGCTATACTCCCAACCCCAGACCAGATTTTAACTATCTTTATCATTTGCTTAAGTTGTCTATTGACCATTTTTGGTAGGCCATCCATGCAGTGCAATTTATTTGAACCTGAAGGTCTTTATTCTTCAGATAATCAGGAAGAGAGTAAGGAGCAGGGACAGTTTTAGCTCTCTCAGAAGAACTGAAGTAGCTGAAAAACAGTCTTCATTTATTTAAAAAAAAAGTTCCTTCAATCAACCACAGACATACTTGTCTTAGTCCATGAATGATGTAGGCTGGATCGAAAGCTCAGCTAGCAGTTCCACGGGCTGTTTTTTTGTTTTTGTTGTTGTTGTTGCTTATGAAAAGTGGATAATCTGAGCACTCAGGAGGCTGAGGTATGAGGATTATGAGTTTGAGGTCAGCCTGCAGAGTAGGATTGAGGCTTACCTGGATAACAGGGGAAGAGTCTTAAGACAATTAAGGAAACAAACAGAAAATCGGGAAGGCACTTTCTCTAGGCTTAGAAAGGCCAGGTATGTCTTCAGGAAGCAAAACAAGGGATGCTCTTACTTCACAGGAATACAGATTTTAAAACAATGCTAAAAGAAAATTTCATCCCCTATAATAAAATGTTTCTGAAAATACATTAGCTTTTTGCTAATAGAAAATACCAAAAGGGCCTTTTCATGCTCTTTAAAATAAAAATTTCAGCAAGTCGTGGAAGCCCTCCCCTGACTATGGCCTGGGATTTGTCCCTTCATGCATTATTCAGCACTCAGCTCTCTGTAAAACCCAGAGCAGTTTTCTGCACTCTGCTCATTAGCACCAAATATTTACAGTTGTGGGAAGGTTTATTTTTCATATGTTTTAGTTTGTCTCCTAGTGAAATTTAAGAAGTAAGTGGGTGGTATTTATTCCTATTTCTTTATGTATTCTTTGAATAATAAATTACAGTTATGTATCTTAAATTATTAAAGGAATAGAAAAGCAAGTTTGTAGATGTCTACAGGGCAGCACTTGAATGTGATGAAGTTTGACTTGGCGTAACTTGTAACAATCATTATTGGCAGAGAGCTTTAAACAGGGCTTTACACACATATCTGAAGAATGGTTATTTCACTTTAATGATAGATGTACACCCATCTTCCTCAAAAAGCCACTGAACAGGGTGCTGTTGTTCATTCCTCATTCATACAAAGAAATACCAACCCTCATTCCTAGGTAGCTGTGCAAGTATCTGAGACTCTCCACAGGTTTCTCTGCAAGTCTTCCTGTGTTTACTCTTTATATTTAAGGTCTGTATAGTTGGTTACTATAACAAAGCATTGAAGTTAGGCTAACTTTATAAAGAGAGTTTGTCTCACAGTTTTGAAGCCTGAACATCCAAATACCATAATGGTATCTCTGGCCATTAATAACATCATGTTTCATTTAGAAACCAAAGACCAGGGGGGCTTCTAGAGGCCAGGCATATCTGTTTTCAAGAAGGAACTTAGGAGCTGCCCATCATGGTCCAGTAGCCAGCAGGCTTGGATAGGAAGTTGGTGAGTCCAAGCAAGACCTTGTTGAAGAGGAGGAAGAGCAAGAAGAGGAAGAGGAAGTAGCTAACTCAGGCATCCCAATATAATTGAATTAATCCATCAGTCCAGAAGCAGTGACCCCAATAAACTGAAGGCTCACACACTGACCCCCAACTTTAAAGTTCTGCCCTTAAGACATGGCCTGTGCAGGGACCAATCTTCCAGCACATAAACCTTTGGGAAATATCCTCGGTCATATCCAAACCAAATCAAGGTGCCAAGTTATGAGCAAGAGGTTTTTCACATGAGGCATTTCTAAACAGATCTAGCTGAGTGCCTACCTCAGCCAAAATCGTTTACCATTGATAGTATCCTTTGAACACATGGCTGTGGTCACTGCATCTTGACTAGGGAAAGTGAGAACTTACTTTGTGGATCCTAGAAATGATATTGTTCCCAGCCTGTTTCTGCAGAGCCCCCATGACTTCACATCTTTACTGGTCAGTACTCTTGATACAGAACACCCTCAAGTGGAGTAGTATTCAGGGTGGTATTTCTTGAAGGTCACATTGATCACCAGAGAAAAAGATTTGTTCTTTGTTTCTAAGGAAGGTCTCTTTTTCCCTGTCAGTGCTGCATGTGGACAGAAAGCGGAACAACCTCCAAAGCCTAAGGAAATTGTTAGTGGTGAACAAAAAGTTACCCAAGCCTTTCATCACCCTTTGCTTTCCATACACTGGGAGAGTAACTAGATGCCTTCTAGCAAAGTGGCAGTATAGAACTCTAAATCTGGCTCTTAGAAAACTGGAAAAGTAGATTTTAAAGGACTTAAGTCTCTCTTTTCCTCTTTCATAGCTCATTACCTGATAGCCTGGGTTCTCTCTAGACCAGTGGTTCTCAACCTTTCCGATGCTGTGACCCTTTAATACAGTTCCTCATGTTGTGGTGAGCCCCAACCATCAAATCATTTTTGTTGCTGCTTCATAGCTGTAATTTGGTGCTGTCTTTAATCATAATGTAAATATCTGTGTTTTCTGATGGTCTTAGGCAATCCCCGTGTAAGAGTCATTAGACCCTATAAGAGTCGCAACTCACAGGTTGAGAAACACTGCTCTAGACCAAGTCACTAGAGGTACTTATCATTTTAAATGGCATTTAATGAATCAGGGAGGCTTCAAAGTCAGTTGGCTCTTAACAAATAGAAATTTGCTTCATAAGTTCACTAGTTGAAAGCATTGGTGTGGAGCACACCAGAGACCCATGCTAGGTTACGGGCCACTCAGATTCAGGACAGTCCTCAGAAACTCTGTGTGGCTGTATCCCAGAGCTCTGCATACCCTGTATTTTGCAACCCCCGCCCCAAGACTTCAAATCACCTAGCAGAAGGGAGGGAGTCCTTTGTGGACCCAAGAGCTGGACAGGACATTCCTTCTTTCTTCTCCATGCTCGCATCTCCCCTTTCTTGGCATATTTGCAGTCTATCTGGAACTACCCTAAAACCACATCACCGTGACCTTGCACACAGTGATCTGTTATGAATGCCGCCCCTCAAGGAGCCATGAAAACCATTCTCCTAAACTTCAAAGAGCTACTCCTTAATTGTAAACTGTCTAACAAGCTGGAAGATATTCATCTCTGCTCATTCCTGCCACTCTGCCTCCTCTGGGTACTGTTTAGACCCTGGCCTGTCAAACACACTGAAGGTCCCCAGCAGAATGGCCAAGGCTGTTGATGGTGTGGATGTAAACAGGTCATTTGCAGAAACTATACAGGGGTGCTATCTTGAAATGCACTGTTTATAAATTAGTATGTTCAGTTATGTCTTCTTATATGAAGTACCAGACTTGGGCAATGCATGCATATTGACAAAAAGATGCCTTTTATTAACTAAAGTATATACTCAGAATCCTGAACATCTATAACTACCTTTGAATAAAAATTGAAATGAAAGTGAAATTTCTCTCGATTATTCCTTCTTTCAGATGTACATTAGGTGTGACTAAGACAGGAATGCAGGTTACCCTGAAAGCCGGTGAGGCTTAAAGCCTTGCTTATTTTATCTGGTCCAGTTGTTCCATTTACTTTTTTGTATGACACTTAACTTTGAAATGTACTTTATAAAATTTCCACTCATGGCTTTCCCATTTTGAGTTCAATTTTTAAAATTTTCTATATATGCTCTCATTTCTAATGATAGCATCAATATTTTATGCCTAAGTCTCAGCAAAGACCCTTGTTTTCAAATACAGTTTCATGGCTATGTGCCTTGTTTAAAATATGAATTTTCATTGCTTGCTTTTCAGCTCATTGCGTGTCTGTATGTAGATTTGTGTTCCAATCACTTTTAAAACAGCAAATAAAACCCATCTGGTAATTCAGAATTAGTATTCTCATACTATAGCTTTCAGATATGATTATTATCCTAATGTTCTTTATCCACATTCCTCTGTCTACATATTAGATGTCCTTGAGTAGAAATATCTCTCTTCTTTATGTAAAGTAAATAAGAAAGTGAGTATGAAGCAAGATTAATTTGTTCCATGCAGCAAAAATAGAAGAAGCCAGGCTTCTTTAAAAGCCAAGGTAAAGTCACTCTGCTCCTGCAAGGCATCTGCTTTCACTGCTGTCCACTATGTGCTGCTACCTATGCTCAGGGCCAAAGCCTCAGCATCTTTGTTGGTAGACACACCTGTGATCATCCTGCAGCAGCAGGGTCTCACCTTACCCCTGGCTGCTCTCCTGCCTGTCACTCACAACTGGCACATGTCAAACCCAAGTAATAGAATTGTAACCCCAGAAACTTAATACTAAAATACCACTATTCTGGGTACTCCTAGAAAGGCAAAAACTGAGAGTGACTGGAGAGAAACACGAAAGTCTCAACAGATCTGTAATAAGGAAAAGCATTTAATTAATGATCAAAAGAGCTTCCTGGGGAAAAGAAATCCAAAGCCTCGATAGCTTTGATGATGAATTACACCACAGATTTCACACCAATTCTTCACAGACCACTCTAAAAATAGAAGAGCAGCAATATTCCCAACTCATGCTAAGAGACCAGTATTGCTTTAATTACAAAATCATAACTGTATCATGAGAACAGAAGGACACCAACCAAAATCACTTATGGAGACAGAAAAAGAAAATCTTAACCAAGTATTTTCAACAGAATTTAGCTTCTGAAAAAAAAAAAAAAAGACTAGAGGCCATGACTTGGAATCTAACCCAGCAACTCAAGAGTTTGTCAATATAGAAAGACATCAATCAGAGTTAATAGAGTACGTTAATATAATATGGAATAAAACATGTTCATTTCAACAAATGCAGAAAAAGACATTTGACAAAATCTGACATCCTATCACGATAAAAAGCCTTCAACAAAGTAGGAATGGAAGAAAACTCACAATAGAATGGTGTCATCTACAAAATGCTACAGCTGACACAATGCTTAATGGTGGAAGGCTGAGAGTTACCTCTTAAGGTTAGGAGCAAGACAAAGGTGGAAGCACTCACCACTTGAATTCAATGTTCTTTTGAAAGCCCTTACCTGGACACTTAGACCACAGAAATAAATAGTTTCACAGATGGAAGGAAGAAGGAAAACTGTGTTTGTTGCAGATAGCATAGTTCTCTGTAGGTCAACATCTTAAAGACTGCTGGGAGAGACTCAAAACTAATAAATGAGTCTCCCATATTACAATATCCAAAGTTCAATATCCAAAATCAATTCCATTTCTATGCATGAGCAAATGAAACCTCAAAGTAAGAAGAAAATTCACATTAGTTTAAAATAAGTTTGCAGAAATATGTCTGAGAAACACTGCAAGGCAAGTGGTGGAAACTATAAAGCACTGTTGAAAGAAATTGAGACCCAAATAGATGGAGAGATGTCCATATTAGTTCCTTAGAAGACTTAGCACTGTTAAGGTGGCAATACATCCCTCACTAACCAATCTCTATCAAAGATTCCAGGCCTCATTTTTTTCTCAGAATTTGACAAACTGATCCTACATTCTCTATAGAAATGGAAAAGGCCCAGAGTAGACAAACCAATACTGCGAAAGAGCAAAGTTAGAGGAGTCATAATTCTTGATGTCAATGCTCATTCCAAAGGAGCTGGAGAGACAGCTCAGAGGTTCAGAACACTGACTACTCTTCCCAGAGGACCTGGACTCAATTCACAGCACTCATATGGCAGTTCACAATCATATGTAACTCTGGTCTCAGAGATCTTCTGCCTCATTCTCTCTTCAAAGACACATGCAGGCAAAACACCCAAACACATAATTTTCTTTAATTAACAAAGAAAAAAATCTTTTAAAGAATTTACTTCAAGACAACAGCAAGCAATGAAATATAGTGTTAGAAGAAAATGTAGATCAGCTAAATCCATGAATTAATTATTAACTAACATTTGATAAATAAGGTAAGATAATATAATGGAGAAAGACAGTCTATCTAATAATGCTACTGGAAAATTGCTATCTACGTGTGGGGTAGAAAGATAACCTCAGTAAAAGAGTGAGGCTATACTTCTACTTGACACCATGTGCAAGAATTAATCCCAAATGGATCAAATACCCAAATGTAAGAACTAACCATACAAAACTCTTGGAAAGACATATGGGCATAGTTTTCATATCCTTGGGTTGATAGTGAAAGTACAAGCAATAAGAAAAATATTGAACTTCAAATTTGTAGATTTTAGGAAGCTAGGTAGATGACTCAGTAGGTAAAGTGCTTGCTACACAAACACAGAGACCCTTGTTTGGATCCCTAGTACCCAGTAAAAAGACAGGCATGGCTGTGTGCATCTGTAACCCCATTGCAAGGAGGTAGGAACAGGCAGAGTCCCAGAGCTGGTTGTCTGAAATGGCTCGCTGTAGGTTCAATGAAGAGATCCTTTCTCAGCAAATAAGGTGAGCAGTGATTGAGGACATTCCACCGTCAATGTCTGGCCCCAGTGGGTGTGTATATATGTACATGCACACATTAACATGTCACACACACACACACACACACACACACACACACTTTTTTGTGCATCAGGAGATACTATAAAGAAGTAAAAAGTAAACCTAAGAATGTGAGAAAATATTTGAACTCATGTTTCTTATAGACACCTGGAATCCAGAAGATCCAAGGAATTATTATAACTCAACAATTAAAGTACAATCTAATTTTTAAGATGAGAATTAAACATAGGGTTTTCCATAGTTAATATGTAACTGACCTTTATTAATGGAGAAATGTTCAAAAAAGTAATAATTAATTAGAGAAAATGCAGTCTAGTGTGCTGACTTTGACTGGAAAGGGTTTTTGCTAGAACATGTAATTGCCAAGAAAACAGGTATCCACTGAGACAAGACACCTGTGGCTACACTAAAGGAAGTGGTAAAAAGTGAGAACAATCCAGCTACATTTTGTCATATGTATTAAGAACTTTTTAGAAAGAAAACTAAGTTATTTTACTTTCTAAAATCTAAAGTCAGCAT
Organism: Peromyscus aztecus; assembly: GCA_902168405.1. Lineage (NCBI taxonomy): Eukaryota > Metazoa > Chordata > Mammalia > Rodentia > Cricetidae > Peromyscus > Peromyscus aztecus. The sequence continues at coordinate 15,048 of CABHPQ010162785.1, read as the reverse complement.
CACAGGTATGTTCTAAATTTAATGTCAAAATTAAACATACATCCCAAATCTAAAGTAAAAGTTAAATGAATGTCCAAAGATTTAACCATAAGAATAGTCATTGAAATATCAAAGAAATAGTTGGATTGAGCAGTGTGTGCTATCAGCAATCATGTCATTTACAAAGACAGAAGGTTTTATGGCAGTACTCAGAGCATTTCCAATGAAGGAAGCAAGAGAGACATTAAATGATCTTATAAAGTATGTATGTGTTGGGCAGTGGTGGCGCATGCCTTTAATCCCAGCACTCAGGAGGCAGAGGCAGGTGGATCTCTGTGAGTTCGAGGCCAGCCTGGTCTACAAAGCGAGTCCCAGGACAGGCTTCAAAGCTACAGGGAGAAACCCTGTCTCGGGGGGAAAAAAAATCAAGAGTATGTATGCATAGAAAATACATTAAAATTCACCCAAACTCTGAAAGTGTTTATATATGGCTAGTGCACATGTAGCTGGTTTTCATTTCTTTCTTTGTATTTGTTCATGCTTTTCTAGCTTTTCTTTTCGCCGTGTATTATATCTTCATTAGAGGAATCAACTTACATGTCAATAGATGAGTATTTGCTACAATGAATTTGCTGCTACACAGAATTGTAAATCAAGTGTCAACAGAAAGTGTGGACAAGTCAATATCCAAAGAGCAACCACAGTGGCACTTTAGAACTAATTTCTAAAAGCTTCATTAACCACCACGGAAAGATCTTCTGTGTCAGCATCAAAAACCCTCTGATCAGCTGAAAGCATTACGAACCCCAGAGGCTGTTATGTACTCTAGGTACATTACATACATTGGTCCCCCATTACATCTGAGTTTGCATGTCCTTCCCGCTAGTTCATGGATCCTGTGTATTTTACTGTGGATAGACTAAGGTGAATGCAAAGGTTACTTTCAGTTTAAAAAAAAATATTGTTTGTTAAAGCACCTTCAATATGGGATTAATTATAGATAGAAGGTGTTAGTACACAAATGCTCTTTGCTAATATGAGCACCTATGTTAAATAGCAGGCTTATTCTTATGATTGTGTCATCATTCTGTGGTTCCCTGGTAGACCAATAGCTTTCTTTTTCTGTACAGCTCTGTTATAGAGACCAAAAAAGTAGAGGAAAGTAGGTCTGATACCCTAGATCAAAACGGTGTTTAGAAAGAAAAATAAATGTGTGCTGTTACTTTTCTGCCACACTTTAGTCTGAGTAGCCTTGATTGAGAATGTTTTGCCTTATGATATTCATCCATGTGAGAAGAGGTGAAAGTTTTCTGCAGACTGTTAAGCTAAGTTACAAGAACAGATCCATTTAAATATTGACAGCTCAAACACCTTCTCTTGTTAAATACCACCCTGAGAAGTATGAGACGAAACACCTGCTCTGGGACGAACACCAAACCACACTGTAGCTGGTACTCAGTCATGAGCCTCAACAAGTGGCAGAAGACCCCACAGGTAATCAACGGCTCAGGCTCTAATGTAGCTCATCCACTGCCTGCTTGACAGGGCTTTAGCCGATGAAACGTTTTCTCGGCCTCAGTTCTCTTCCTGGGGATGCTGGCTGACCACTTTGCTGCTAAAGGTTCTCTGGAGCATTTTTGTGTTTGTCGTCCCAGCTTGTAATTTTTTGACATTGTTCTTGCTCTGATGAACTCTACTGCATTTGGCTAGTCTAAGGAATTCCCTCCTTAATGCTGTCTACAAAACCATGCAATTAGTGATGCTCCCCCTTTGAGAATGTAATAAAATTGTTCATTTAAATGGCTCAATTAAGCAACCATCTGCAGTGAATGTGTTTTTATAGTTTATGCAAATCATGTTGTATAATAACATGGTATATTAAGTAGTTGAAATGTTAAATTTTAAAAACAACTGTGTAACAAAAAATATTTTAGAATATTTTTGCTGATTAATCAGTGGTAAATAATTGACCTATGATGACAGAACCCATTTTAAGAGATACTTGGCAGAAAATGGTCCAGTTGAAAATTACTGTAGATATGAGGAAAGGAAGAAATGTCAAAGTCCCACACATGATCTGATTTCCTTGGTCTTCAGGAGGACTGACAATCCTAGCAGTGTTCGAAGTATGTTTCTCCTAAGAAGCTGGAGGCAGAAGATCGGTAGGAGGGACCAATAATATCTGCATTTCAGTGTGTTCTCTCTAAGCTTTTGTGATAGACCTTAAAACCAAAAAGTTTTGCAGCAGACCTGGTTTATTTATAATATTGTTAAAATGTCTTCATTGAAATAGCTTCAAGGGAGCAGTTTTAAAAACAAGCATGTATGCCAAATTAAAGAAAGGTCTGGTCTTACCTCAGTTAACATTATTATTATTATTATTATTATTATTATTATTATTATTATTAGATAGAATTAAACAAGGCATATGATCATATTTCCTCCACCATTTCTTATGAATCTATAATTCCACGATGGGTTTCTGTGGATGAAGAACGGTTTATAGCAACTTGAAGTGGTCACATCACTGACAAACTAGTACAGAGCTCAGTTTTGGAGCCTAGGGAATCTCACTGGTAGCCTCAGAAGGGAGAGGAAGCATAGGGTGGCAGTTGTTAGATATGCCAGGATTCCAATAGGAAGGGCCCCAGTGTTCGGGGACAAACACAACAACCTGCGTTTCTGAAAGAATAAGAAGCGTTGTGTTTTTCACTAAAGTTACAGTCACATAATATACAGTTTATAGCTTTTAGTATTCTCTTGCACCCATTTTTATTTATGTAAGGTCAGGTGCAGTGTCTCCACTTTGAATCACAATTTTGAGACTGATTTGCCTCATTTTTTCCTCCTTTTTTGTCTTATTAAAGGTTTGCCTATTTTGTTGATTTAAAAAAAAGCCTTCAATTTATTGAGGGTTTCTGCTGTTTTATGTTCTCCTTTTATTTATTTCCACTCTAGTTATTCCTTTCCTTCAGCTGCTTTGAATCAGTTTGGTCTTTGCTTCCTTACAGTTGAAGTTTAGATTATTAATTTCTTTGCTCTTTTATTATACAATCATCATTTGCAGCTATAAGTCCCTCCACAGTCATGGAATTTGCTACAACTCTCAAGCTTTGATGTGTTGAGTTTTTGTCCATTTATCACAAATTCCTTTCTAATGGTCCTTGTTTATTTCTTCCTTCACCCATTGGCTAAGAGGGTTTTTTTAAAAATTTCCATATTTTGGTAGTTTTACAGATCCCCTTACTTTATTAACTTCTAATTAAATCCACTGGGTCTGAGACGATAGTTTGTATGATTTCAGTGGTGTTAACTTGACTGGGATTTCTTTGGTCTGTCCTGGGTGGTTGTCCACAAACTCTGGGGAGTATTCTGCTGTTCTGGGTATTCTGTGCATGCTGACAAGGCATGTCTAGACTTTGGAAGCTTTAATTGGGTACTGATTTTGTGTTGGGCTGCATTTGTAAGTATCCTGGGGTTTATGGCAAAAGGTTGGACACACCTCATTGGTTTATAATGTTCATAGTCTGTTTTCTTGTTAGTGTCTGTGTATTATTTTTACTCTTCAATTATGTTAGAATTTGCTTCATATAGTATGAGGCTCTGCTATTTGATGGATATGCATTTATCTATTGATCAATTGTGTGTGTGTGTGTGTGTGTGTGTGTGTGTGTGTGTGTGTTGTATAATGTATGTGTATGTGCTCACTTTGTATGTGCAGATGTACTCACCATGCAGGCACATGTGGAAGTCTGAGGTTGACCTCAGATTGCCTTCTTCAGTTGCTTCTTCACCTGACCTTTGGAAATAGGGCCCTTGCTCAACCTAGTGCTCTCTGTTTCATCTAGACTGACTGGCCAGAGAGCCCTAGGTCTTGCCTCTGCCTCCCCAGCACTGGTGTTACACATGCATGCCATTAACACTGGCTCTTACGTAGGTGCCAGGGATCCAAAATCAGATCCTTACACTTCTGCAGCCAGTACCTTTCCACTGAGCATCTTCTCAGCCCCCCTACACATTTACCCTTGTTCATCCTGATGGATTAGCAGTTTTTCAATAATATTGTGGCATTCTTTGTCTCTTAACAAATCCTGTTTTAAAGTGTGTTCTAATACTGTTCTAGCTAGCCTCACTCCCACTTGGTTGTTATTTGTATAGATGATCTTCTTTCACATTTTAAATTTCAACTTCTATGTTTCTCTGGACCCAAAGTGAGTTTCTTATAGATAACATACAGGATCATCTCAAAAAACTTAGTTCTATCATTTCCACACTCTGCTTGAAGAACTCAGCCGATTTACATGTAACGTAGCAACATGCAAGGTAGTACTTCTTCCATTTGGCAATTTGTTTTTACAGCAAATACCATTTGTTTTGTCCTTCCTTCCTCCATGACTACCTACATTTGTAAGACATCAATACCGTCTACACTGCCATTCTAGTCTCATCTTACTGTACATGCTTTAAATGTTCTTGGTGACTTCTCTGGAGATTATAATTATATCCTAAATTCATAGTGATTTATTTCAGATTAATCCAACTTGATTTGGGTAATGTAAAAAACTTGCTCATGTATGTTTGTGTCACCTTTGGCACTGTTCATGTTGAAAATGACATCTTAAATCCGTCAACATAAATTGATATTTGCTTTACATCGTGTCTGAAATCACATAGGTAAAAAGAGTCACAAGCTAAAATGCATTAATACCGTGCATATTTACTGACTTAGTAACTTTTACCAGAGGTATCATATCTCCATGGCCTTTTGAGCTTCTATATTGTGTCCTTTTGTTTCTGTGTAAAGCCTTCCTCCAGCATCTCACAGAGGGCATGCTCAATAGAGACAAACAAGTGTATTTTTTTTTATTTATCTAAGACTACTCTAATTTTACCTTCATCCTAAGGGAGAAGTTTGCCAGACATGGGTTCTTGGTTAGCAAAGTATTTCTGCCTTCCCTATTTTTCTCTTTAGACAATTTGAATATGTCATTCTGCTGTGCCCTATCCTTCATGTTTCTGATTAGAAATCTGCTTTTCCTCATAATGAGGATCCACTGTCCATGACGAGATGTTTTGTGTTCAGAGAGGCCACGTCATGTGCTGTATAAAATCGTTACAGTTCTGAACAGGCTACCAATTTCCCTTTGGTAAAATATTAAAACCTACTAATAAGAGAGTAAATGTTTCTTGTTATTATGCCACTTACTAGCTGTTAATCTGGATGAATAACTCCTCTTCCTGGGCCTCCACATCCTCTCTCCACAGGCATAGGATCAAACTAGATGCTCCTCCAGGCTCCTCCCAACTCTCACCATCCAGGAGGATGTGTGAGAGGTCTGCGTGTCTCCTTCCTTTGTCCCTTCTTTCCCTTCGTCCACGGTTCCTCCTTACCCTACCTAGCTGAGATAAGGTGAGAAAAGGAAGGATGATGTGAGGTCCAAGTTTAAGCACATCCAGAGCCTGACAAAGTGAGTGAGAGCCCAGCTGTGACTGTTCTTTGCTACCGTAACAATAATTGAAAGTGCAGGTAACAGTCTTGGGAAGTTGCATGTTTGGCAAGGCTAAAACTTATTTTCATCCAGATAGTGCCAATCCTTTTTATCCTTCTCTAATTCTTATCTAAAAATCCATTTAGTGAACAAATCAGAAGCTTTCAGTTCTGAAAATGAAGTTTTGAAAAATTGATGAAAATTAAATGAACATGGTGCTTCGTCACCACTGAAGCAGAGTGACAGGCAGCGACTCAGTCCCTTTTATAAGCTTCATTTCTCAGGAGACTAGTAGAAATTAAAGGCAGAGGCAAATCTTCTTGGTGCTGGGTCCCTCTGGTTACATGGATGGAATAGAAGCCTGGCTGGCTTCAGGATGAATAGGTTTATTCCTTTTTGCAAATTAAAGAGATGTTGCAAAATCAGAAAGATATGCACATTTTGTAAAAATAGAAACTTTATTTTACTGGAGTCATTAAATTTTGGCCGTATCATAATAAAAAGTGAAGATCTATTTTGCAGGCCTGAGAAATCTATTTGGATAATCACCTTCACCCTCCTAAAGCCTGCTGGAAATAATTGCCCAGATAGATGACCCCTGCATGCTATCCAGAGGGAGCTTCAGGGCTGTAGGAAGGAGAAGATGCAGAGACAGCTGCTAGGTGAGGAGAAGCCACTGTTCAGAGGCCTTTTACCAGAAGAGAGAGGAGCTAAGATTTGAGTAAAGAGCCACAAAAGGATTGTAAAGAGGAGAACATGACCAGAAAAAAAATATAGAAAGACCAAGCAGCCTCAGTGTATGCTGTGGATTATAGACTGTCAAGACCGTAAGGAGACAAGTTAGAACATTACCGTGGGAGCAAGAGCTATACCGTGGCAGTAAAGATGGAGCAAAGCAGGAGGATTTGAAAGACAGTGAAGACATAGAAATTAAATCCTTGATGATTCATTTGATTGCTAGAGTGCAGATGAAGGGAAAACACCAAAGTTCATTCCTAGGTCTCTGTATTGTACAATTAGGTCACAGTATCCATGGAGATGGGTAACATACAGCCAAGTGGATTGGAGGGCAGAGTGAGGGAGGGTTTTAATTGGGGATCTGCTTGTCTATGATAGACCATTGAGTGCACCGATCTTGGACTCAGGAGAGGGTTCCGAGCTGAATATGTAGATAGATGTAGGACTGGCTGGTAGTTGACAAGTGAAACAGGAGTAGATGCAATTGCCTGGATATGCTCTGTAGAAAAAAGAGTGTCAGGAGTGACACTGAGATGGTCCTTAAAAAACACTGCCACATGCAAGGAAGGCTGAGGAAGGAGATGGCTTCCAAGACTGAAAAGGAACTGACAGGGAGGAAAATCAGGGCAAGGTGACACAGTGGGAGCCTGTGCTCATGCACGTCAGGAGCTGGAAGCCCACATGGTAAGGAGAGAAAAGTACCAACTAGATCCTGGAAGGATGTGATAGGAACCTAAATATAAGGTCTGACAAAGCAGTTGTGTGAGCTCAAACTAGGAATGTGGAGAGTGGGAGAGTAGGGACAGGCACCCTCTGTCTTCAAAATTACAAGTTTTTTCACGCACGTGTGAGCCAGTGGTAATGAAAAACAAAAGTGTGCTTTATGTATTCCTTTTTCATTCTAAATTCTTATTCCTTTACAAATGGTAACCTGTTCTCCCTCGCCCCCAGAAGAGAGTTGCATAAACATTTGCCTACTCCCAGGAAATTTCAACCATGTGACTGCTTAAACAATGACAACACCAGTTGACATGCCACTGTGGATGTGGGGAAATGTCTGAGGTCCCACCCCTACCCTAGATAAAGAAAAGCTACAGACAATTTAAAGAGAGGGAAAATTAGTCTTTCCCAGGAATGAGACCCCTAAATGGTTATCCAATTCAGAACTAAAACATGCATGCCCAGAAGCAACAATATATACATACAAGCAACACTGAAAGGACTCACCCAGTTGCAATTATACATTTATTTATACATATATATATAATAATCAAAGAAAAAGAGGCTATGAATTTGAGAGGGAATAGGGGAGGGGGAACACTAGAGGAGAGGGAGGAGAAAGAAGGAAGGAAAGCTGTAATTTTATTTTAATTAAAAAATTTAAAGTAGCTGGGCATGATGGCACACATCTTTACTCCCAGCACTTGGGAGGCAGAGGCAGGTGGATCTCTGTGAATTCAAGGCCAGCCTGGTCTACAAAGCAAGTACCAGAACAGCCAGAACTATTTCACCAAGAAACCCTATCTCAAAAACGAAACAAGAATTAAAGTAAAATTACCTGTGAAAAGATCATAGAAATGTCATTTACATTAGAAACTTTGTGTGTGTATATATGTGTGCATATGTGTATGTGTATATGTGTGTATGTATATGTGTATGTGTTGTGTGTATGTGTGTATATGTATGTGTGCACATGTATGTGTGCACATGTCTGTATGTGTATAGGTGTATGTGTATGTGTGTATTAATGTGTTTCATAGCTGTTTTATACAAATCCCATCTAAGAAATCATGTTTAGAATTTAGTTTCTAGGGGCCAACTAGTACAGACTAACAAGAGCTCGGTTTTTAAAAGATAGACCAGGGTTTCCCCACTTTGTTTATGGCACCTTACATTGTTTAACAAACCCACATTCTAAAGGGTTTAGACTTTGTTGTTATGGTTATTTTATTTGAAAGTTGTAAAACCAGTGCTGGGAGAGTTGTGGGCTTTGTTTTGCTGTTTATTTTCTCCTCTCTAGAAAAAAGATTTTGGGATTTATAGCAATCTTGAGTTATCAGGTTGTACAATGAGTATCCAAGGGTCATCTGGAAAACATAAGCATTTCTGGTAATTTAGAAATGGGATTTCTTTATTAAAAATATCCAGACTCACATCATATTGATTTCCTGTGCAATCAAAATTCATCTGATTAGTGGGGCTGAGGAGATGGCTCTGTGGTAGAGTCCTTGATTCACATGAGGACATGAGTTCAGATCCCCAGCACTGTATGAAAGCCAGGCATGTGTCTGTAAGTCCAGTGTTGAGAGGCAGGGCGGGAGGGCAGAGGTAGGCAGACCCTGGAGGCTCACTGGACTGTCAGTCTAGCCAACCGATTTTCTCTAGATTCAGTGAGAGAACCCTTTCTATAGCAGCAACAACAACAATAGAGAACAACACCCAACATCAGCCTCTAGCCTGTACACTCACTTGCACTTGACAGCACACACACACACACACACACACACACACACACACACACACGGAGGGAGGAAGGAGAAGGGAGGGGATGAGATGAGATTAAGAAGTGTTTTGAAAAAGACTGTAAGGTACTTAATAATTCACTATTCACTCTCTGAACTTCAGAGTTTCTATGACCATTTGGTATCAGAAAAAAATCATTCTGTATATCTTTGTCACAGAAATAAAGCATAGGCAACAAGTAATTTTCTCCAAAGCAGCAGTTCTCAATCTGATTTAAAAAAAAAAAAAAAGCCATCCTGCAGGAACTTGAAAAGCACCCAGGAGTCCTGGGCAAGGTTTGGAAGCAAACACACCCTCCTGCAAAGCAGTTCCATCAGCTACTCTCAAGATAACTCTCCTGTCTCTCCTCTACATTGTTCCCTCCTCACATCTTGTCACTTTCTACCATTTCTAGGTATGGATCTCTAGCAAGGGTTGGATCCAACACCATGCTTCCCACTAGATTAATAGTCTTATCAACTACATGACTATATATTGTTTTATATAATAACAATTTCTTTATTCCCTCCATTGATTTTAATTTTAATATAATAATTTTATTACTTTCTGGGGCTTTCATACAATAGTAACAATTTCAGACTTATTTCTAGCTAGGATGGAAGCTTTAAAACAGAGAGTTAATTAAACTTTTTCTATGCATGGCCTCTTTCTTTTTTTAATATTTTTATTTTATAATTAATTTAATTTTACATATCAGTCACTGATTCCCCTGTCCTCCCTCCTCCCACCCCCTAGTCTTCCCCCCTAATCAACCCCCCTATTCCCACCTCCTCCAAGGCAAGGTCTCCCCTGGGGAGTCAGCCCAGCCTGGTAGATTCAGTTGAGGCAGGTCCAGTCCCCTCCTCCCTGCACCAAGGCTGAGCAAAGTGTCTCAGCATAGGCCCTAGGTTCCAAAAAGCCTGCTCATGCACCAAGGTGAACCAATAGCTGAGGAGCCCGCATGGCCGCTTTCTATATGGGAAAATTTTATACAAACCTAGGTATTTAGGTATATCTAGGTATATAAAATAGATACACCGATAACTTACTTATAATTAATCATAATGAAATTAAATTGAAAGGGGTAGAGGCATGACTCAGCAGTAAAGGAAAATCTTGTGTACCTGAGGCCCTGCATTCTATCCCTAGCACCAAACAAAAAAAAAACCATTTTATTTGTGTCTATATGCTCTATTATCTATCTATCTATCTCTATCTATCTATCTATCTATCTATCTATCTATCTATCTACCTACCT
>CABHPQ010162784.1:0-32701 GCA_902168405.1 Peromyscus aztecus | reverse complement strand
TCTAGGTCATTATCCCTCATTACTCCTGGACAATATTTGATAACCATTCCTTTGTATATAGTCTTGTATTAGGTTAGAACCTTCTTATTTAGACAACACAGTATGAAATTTGGAGATTTTAGAAGAACACGGAAATATGCAACAATCCTAAAATTTATGGATATATGTGCAACTTTTGAGCTCATACTATGCACAGTTGTATAGTCATCTGCTTTTTATTCAACAATATGGTGTGAACATTGTGAAATTTGTTTTTTGAAAACATGGTGTTTAATTTCTGCACACATTTTACTAATGAATATTCAATAACTCAGTCAATGCTGTATCACCGAACATTTGGATAGTTTCCAGTTTTTGCTTATTATAAAGTATAATGTTTACTTCTTAATTATGAAAATTCCAGTAGAGAAAGTTATGAACCTTCTGAGGATTTTACTTCCTGTTGCCAGATGTCCTTTTTTAGAAGTCACACCACTTTACACCCCTGTAGGAACATTAAAAATGCACGCTTTCCTGAATGATAGAGAAATGTTCATGAGTCCCACAGGTGAACACGGGCTCTCTGTCATCATGTTTCATTTCCTGGATTTCTAGTGAATTTTAAATATGCTTCTGGATCATTTGCAGTTCTTCCTTCCCTTTACTTGTGTTGTGTGTGTGTGTGTGCTCATCTGTGCATTTGTCTGTGTGTGTGGAGGCCAGAGAGAGAGCCTTCAGGATCCAAACTCAGGTCCTCAAGCTTGCACACCAAGAACTCTACCTACTGAATCAACTCCCCAGCCCATCAACTGTGTTTATTTTTTATATTTATCCACGTGTGTGTGTGTGTGTGTGTGTGTGTGTGTGTACACTGGACACTTCTGGAGGTCAGAGGTCAACTTTTGGGAGTTGACTCTCTCCTACCATGTGGAATCTGGGGATGGAATTCAGATCATGAGTTGATGGCAAGCACTTTTATCCTCTGAGACAACTCTCCTACCCAAAGCACGTATTTAAATAACAATTGTAAGTTTCTAGGGGACAGAGATACCTTTTGTAAGCATTACAGCTTCAATGGAAAGGTATCCTGGCATTGGTTTGGTTCAAGGCCTCTGGCTTCTGATACACCATCATTCCTGGATCCTTACTGAAACTCTTCTTGGATATCTTGGCCGCCCCAATTCATGGAGATCCTGCGGGTATGGTTCCACAGAACCAGCAGGTCCTAGTTGGGGTAGATGTTAGTGTGGACCAACCCAAGACCCAGCTGTGGGACTGAGTAATAGCTGAGCTGGCCAATCCGGGCCACTGGGGCCATCTCCCTCAGGCGAGGGGCAGAGCCATCTCCCATAAGCCCATGTCTTCAGGGTCAGTTCTCCCTTGCCCGTGATGAGGGGCAGGGCCATCCCTCTTGAGTGTGGGGGTGTCCTGCTCTCCAGTGAGGGTCGGGGCCAGCTCTCTTGCTGCAATGTCCAGTGAGGGACAGGGCCAGCTTCCCCAGGGCCATCGAAGAGTGGGGTGGGCTCAGCATGGCCCTCTGGTGTCATCACTCATGGTTCCTATGTCTCCCTGTGGGTGACACATAAAAGAGGCAGTTAGTGGTACTCAGGCCACATCCATAAGAAGCAATAAACATCATTGACTCTGAAACTGTTTTTTCTCCTTCATGGTGTTGGACTTATCAAATGCCAGTCGAGAACTCTATCATTGAGCTGTGGAGTCCTGAGTGTCTTGATACTTCTTCTGAGTGCTGGGGTTACAAGTAGGAGCCACAAGGCACAGCTCTAGTTTGGAGGTTTTTAATAAACATTGCCAGTTAACACTCCCTTCCTATCAAATTTGACCCCCACAACACTTATTCATGAAGTATAGTGATCCATTGTCCCAAGCAAGATGCAGACATGTGTTATAGTTATAGCCTCACTCTTTGCTAGTCAAAATCCCACTCAAATAACAACTTCCTTCTCCCCTTATTTTGTAGAAAAAAACAAAAAACAAAAACCAGTCTCAGGGTAGTTGTTGCTGTGACTACGATGATAAATAACAGGGCCTCAGACTTTGGGAAGTAGAGGCAGGCTCAGATGTTAGAGAGCAGGGAGAGCTATCCATAGATCTGTGCTCTGACCTGATTCTGGTGACCTGCCCACCTGGTTCTACACTGTTACCAGGAAGTTCTTCAAAATGCTTGGTTGGAATGGAAATTCTGGGACTTGCGAATAAAGGAGGGCATGGAGCAGGATCCCCCAAAGCGTGGCAGCTGTTGTAGTGAAATGTTGGGACTGGGGTTATTTTTTTTTCTTCCAAATAAGCAAAGGCAACTGATGGGAATATGGAAAGGCAGGGAGAAATAATATTTCATTTAGCAAAATTAGGGGCCTACTTGTTAGCCTGTTAGTATCAACTCCTGTAATGATTTTGCCTGAAATGGAAATGAGTTAGAAATCAAGCAGTTTGAGAATAAGCTCCAGATGGGGACTGCAAGCTATTGGGTATTATGAGCACGTCACACTCCAGGCAGCAAAGCCAGTCAGTCATTGGGAGATTGGGTATCGACTTGCCTTGAAGTGCTCCCTCTTTTTCCTGAATAACAACAGATCATGGCCTTCTTAGAAAAGTGCTCTGTGGCATTACTGATCAGGCTTCAAAAGGGAGCAGAGCTGTGGCAGGGGGTTGGGCGACTCCCTCTATACCTCCCTGGGACCATGGAGTCTTAATGTCTTCTATTCACTGCAAAAGGACTTCGCAAGGCATTCCAAATGGTTGATTCATAGTTTCTCCTGGTCATTTGCTCTCAATGTATTTTCATACCCACTCTATGTTGTCAAATCAACTGTCATATGAGGTATAAGAGAAAGCCCTTGCCTCTGGATAGGAGACACTTAGAAAAATGTCACCCTGTTTCCTTCCAGATCTTCCTAATACTTTCTTCCATGGAAAGAATCCCAGTGGTGAGTACAAAGAAAAAAGGCTCATTTGGAAGACAAAGTAACAGTAGAACATGTATTTTCTTAGGGTATTAATTAATGATCTGCTAATTGTTGGATTTAAATCACAGAAAAAGGCAGATACAGAGGTGTCTTTTTGAAAGAGGTTCTGAGGCTGGTGAGATACTTAGACTGATAAAGTATTTGCCTCACAGGCATGAAAACCTGAGTTCCATCTCCTGATTCTTTCCAAAAAAAAAAGCTGGTTATAGTGGCATATGCCTTTAATCCCAGCACTTGGGAGGCAGAGCCAGGTGGATCTCTATAAGTTTAAAGCCAGCCTGGTCTACAGAGTGAGTTCTAGGACATCAGGAAATACATAACGGGATCTTGTCTCAGAAAACAAAAAACAAACAAACAAAACACACACAAACACACACAAATAAATTATTAATAATGAGAGAGAGTCTGCCAACCCAAGTTCGATTCCTGGAACCCATGTAAGAGTATGTAAAGATGGAGGAAGAAAAATGACCTCACAGAGTTTTCCTCATACCTCCACACACTTCCTCCTCCAGACATACACACACACACACACACACACACACACACACACACACACACTAATAATGAACGAGTAATTTTTTTAAGGTGAAAACCTATAGTGGAGATTGTTTTTGACTTGTGCATGCACATACATGCCATGCACACCCACTTACAAAAAAGCTTTAAATCTTATGTCCCCCAAACAGTCACCTCTGTGATGTCACTTCTGTGATTTCTTCAAGTGTTACATGTGGGAGTCTAGTTCCCACCTTTAGAAGGATTCTTAGGTGGAGGAGAGAGGGATAAGAAAATATCAGAGAGAGAGAGAGAGAGAGAGACCTAGATGATGAGAAGAAAGACAGAAACACAGGATAGCTTCGAGGGGGCCTGGGTCAATACCCAGCAGCCCCAAGGTTTATTCAAAAGGACTTTTTATAATATGCCAAGGGGAGAGGCAAAGGACCTCCCCCTTGCAATATCAAAGAACACCGTACAGCCACGTGTAGACCCTTCCAAACACCTGGTAAACACACCCATGGTCAAATCATCCATTATGCAGTCCTGCTAATGCATTTTCTGACCCTGAGTAATTTGGGCCCCCACCAATTCCCCCTTCTTAATAATATAAATCTCAAGTAAGTGCAGAGCTTAACTCCATGCAACTCTGAATCTGCTTTCCCACTAAGAGCTTGCAAATAGCTGGAATAATCATAGCAACACTCCTGCTCCTTATGGCTGCTGTATCTCCTAATAAAGGAGTAGAGGATGATAAAGATAGAATGGCCTTTTTGAATGGGTCTAAGATGTCTACAGCAGTCTTAGCTGCACCAAGCCCTTTTTTAAATCAATAAACTACTGATGCAACTGCATGAAATCTAAAGACTCTCTTAGCTTCACCATACCATGGTTCATCAACATCAACAGGTTAACATAATTCTAGCATGAATATTACTATACACAATTACAATTCTCACAAACTAACATCTAAAAGCAAACTCTCAATAGAACTATTTATACTTTACAAACTTTAGCAAACATCCAAAAGCAATCTCTTAATAGAATTTTTGCATTTCTTGCTAACAAAACATAGGGTACATGAACATGAGTTATCATTCATCTACTCAAGGGACAAGAAGATTTTTTTTAATTAAAGAGACCAAGGAATATTAACTTCCCCTTTTCTTTATAATTTTTTAAGCTTCATCTGGAACCTGGATAGAAAAAAAAACCCCAAACCTCTCCATTTCTACACGAAACCAGTTCCATTCATTTCTATATAACAGTTCCATAAACAGTTCCATTTCTACACAAAGTTCATGAGTCACCACAGTTAACAAAGCAAATATGCATACACAAAACAATTCATTCATCACAGTTAATGAAGTCTATATGTGTAAATGAATTCAAAATTGTCCCATTTTGGCTTTTTCACAGCAGAGAGCATGCAGACCCTCCCTGCTCTCCCTGGCTCTCTTGGCTTCTACTGCCGATGACAGGGTGATGCCTTGTGGGCCTCAGATGCCGATACTTGGCCAACCACACTGCTCCCACTGCCGCTTGCATTTGTGGTGGGGGCTTCTGAAGCAGCTCCCTCGGACCACCAGGTCTGCAGTAGCTCCGGCTCCCTCGGACCACCAGGTCTGCAGCAGCTCCGGCTCCCTCGGACCACCAGGTCTGCAGCAGCTCTGGCTCCCTCGGACCACCAGGTCTGCAGCAGCTCCGGCTCCCTCGGACCACCAGGACTGCAGTAGCTCCGGCTCTCTCGGACCACGAGGTCTGTAGTAGCTCCTGGACGCTGCTTTCTGCACCCCAGGTCCCATGCTAGGGAAAATCTACTCTAAGTTTCTATTATACTTTCACTACATCCCTATACCCAAATCTACATTTCCCAAACTCTGTGATTTACTTATATTACACTTTTAGACCTAACTTAGTAGATAGATAAAGACTGAGAAAGGGAGAGAAACAGAGAAACAGACAGAGAGATACCTATTGCAGCCTAACTTGAACTATTCTGCTTTATATTTACAATTTTACTCCCAAAGAACAGAATATCACCACCTCAACTTAATCCATTATCAGGCATGCCCCCTTAACCCTCGGTGCCCTCTCTCTTTTATCCTCTGTGCCTAAGCCCCATGTTGGGTGCCATCTGTGGGAGTCCAGCTCCCACTTTTAGAAAGGTTCTTAGGTGGAGGAGAGAGGGATAAGAACATCAGATAGAAAGAGAGACCTAGATGATGAGAAGAAAGACAGAGACACAGGACAGCTTTGGGAAGGCCTGGGTCAAAACCCAACAGCCCAGAGGTTTATTCAAAATGGCTTTTTATAATATGCCAAGGGGAGAGGCAAAGGACCTCCCCCTTGCAAGATCAAAGAACACCATACAGCCAAGTGTAGACCTTGCCAAACACCTGGTAAACACGACTGTTGCCAGATCATCCATTATGCAGCCCTGCTGGGTAAACCAAGCCCAGATTCTCTGACCCTGAGTAATTTGGGCTCCCACAGTTACAGACAAAACCTGGGGGTTTACAAAGTGCTTTTAGATTTCTTTTCATTTGGTCACCATGTGCCAAAGCACAGTGGGTGTTTCCCACTCGTTTTCTAAATGAAACTGTGGAGGGATGTCAGGTGCTTTGCTCAAGGCCACTAGCTCCCTGCAGCCGAGTTTGCTCTCTGCTGCTTCTGAGTGTGTCACCGTTCCAGCTGTGTTCTGTTGTGGACAACAGTGTATTACCCTTGACACACTTTGGTGGGTAAACTTGCCTTAGTTTTGTACCCAGGCACCCTTTGAAGTGTGATTTTAAGCTGGGGAAAAGCTGTTTTAATGTACCCTAGATAGGCTTAGCAGATTTTTCCCTAGCATGTGCCCATGACTAAGAGAACATAATGTCTCAAGTAATTTCCTTCAGTTCCCTTTCAGGTTCTGTTTTCTATTCCTTCCTTCCTTCCTTCTTTCCCTCCCTCCCTCTCTCCTTTCTTCCTTCTTTCCTTCCTTCCTTTGTCTTTCTTTTTGGTAAAACCATGTTATCAGAAACAATTGCCTTTCTGAACACACTGGAGATATACGGTAACCATTAGGAAAGAGAGCTTGGTTAAAAATGACTTTTGAAACAACGAGGGTAAGTTAAAAAGAGTGATTCTTTCTGGTTTGAGTTAGAAGCAGAGAGCATTCCTCAATAAACAGTCCTGCAAAACCCAGCTTACCTTTAAGAGAAAAGGCCAGAATCTCCCTCCATTGCCTCCCTACTTCTCCCCACTTGGAGGTGAGGCTGCTTCAGTACTGGCTGGAGAGAAGAGCTCACAACCCCACCTCTCTGAACACATACCTGGAAGTCTGAAGAGACAGGCAGAACTCATCAGAAACAGCGCTCTAATCCTCAGGAAGTACCGTCCTAAAACACAGACACCATAGCAAAGGCTGGTGTGAAGTCGCCGGGACACTCGTGTTGTCATGTAACCAGGATTGGTTTCTGTAGACAGATATTTCCTGGTTCCAGACAGCTTTAGAGTACCTAAGAGAGTGGAAAAGTTTATGATCAGCTAGGAGTTATGTCAAAATCCTCACTGATGCTCACTAATTAAAGCAAGTTTTGACCAGTTTATTTTTAGGTTTTCCTAAAACAGAATCCCAAACCACAGCATTAAATAAATGGAATTTCCAACGAGCGAGGGTGAGAAGTTTGTCGGGGTTCTTCAGGTTCACCTTCGGCTCAGGAATTATCACCTCCGGAGCCTCTGAACACTGACGTCACAAGAGAATTTTCCAAATTGAGAATTTGGGTCTCTTGTTTTATTTTTGAGGTCTTTAAAAGAAGAAATGATAACCTGTTATATTCCTGCTATTATGTGGCAGCTGTTGAGAGAACAGAAAGCCAAGTGGGTGACTCATTGTCCCTTGAACACATCGCTCGCATTCCCACCCCCACCCCCACCCCCACCTGTGTTCCTGCTAGGCTCTACTTGGAGCCTGCTCACCCTCCCCCACTGCTTTAGGGGAACGTGGCCACAGGCCATCATCATCCAGGCTCAGTCTTCTCCCAGGTCAGCTCCACTCCTCTGACTGCCTGGACCCCTTAACATCTGTCCAACCCTTGCAACTTGGCTTTCCCTGTCTACTTTGGATAATTATCTTTCGTATCCTACCTCTGAGTTCCATCACTGTCAGCATGGCTTTCTCTCTTTCTGTCTGAAAGAAAGAAAGAAAGAAAGAAAGAAAGAAAGAAAGAAAGAAAGAAAGAAAGAAAGAAAGAAAGGAAGGAAGGAAGGAAGGAAGGAAGGAAGGAAGGAAGGAAGGAAGGAAGGAAGGAAGGAAGAAAGAAAAGGCCAGACAGTGTGCTTCACAGCAAATAGGTACCCCCACCCCCCAAACTCTGCTCGCTAGTTTGTGACTCATTGTCTTTCGGTGCTTAGAGATAGGACTGTATGTTCCTCAGGACAGCAAAGCTGTCATTTCTTCCCCAGGTTTATACAGACTGGGTTCTTGCTAGCGTCTCTCAGAGCCAAGGTCATGCAAGAGGACCACAGCACTCTATTTGAATGTCTGCTCCTTCTTATCTGGGGCTATTATCCCAGCCAATGGCAAAGACATAATTTACAATTATGAGGACTCAGAAAGGCAGACTGTCCTGCTTAATGGAATGTCAAACCCAGCTTTGAGAAAGAAGGTCAAGAAGATAAGAGGAAGAATATACAGCTTCAGCTTGGGGAGCCCCCACACCCCGCCCCAAGTGGGAGAAATACCTGAGAGATTCAGTGTGGGGTCAAATGGCCTGTTGTTGCTTTATGGGTTCACCTGCTTCAAAAAGGGAGTAGAACAGATTCTAGCTCCTGGTGTGAAAACGAGACTCTTTCCTTAGGCAGCTGACAGAGCAGGAGAAAGGAGAGAAGGGACAGAGACAGTGAAATGTTATCTAGAGAGTCAGTGAGGCAGACGCCTCTGGGAAGATCAGAGCCGGTGTGAAAGTCTCTCGGGGTGGGCGTGGGGGTGGGGATTTGCCAGAGCAAAGGATTCAATTGCATGGGAGAAAATGTTAGGGGAATTTTTGCCTGACTCTACAGAAAACTTTGCTGAGTTAAGGGGTAAGCAATAGATCTGAATCCTGACTAAAGATTACAGGGCAGCGGCATAGCAATTAGAAGCAAGGGCTTGGAGTAGCAGGGACAGGGTTCAGATCCCAGCTCCGCGTTCCTGAGCCTCAGTTTCCTCAAGACAAAGAACGTCTCCCACGGGGAACTGCACAGAGAACATTAAGTGAGGTATTGCAAGTGGTTAGTACAGTCCTCGGCTCCTGATAAATAGTAGCTCCATCCATATAGACAGATGGGATATTTCTTGATCTCTTTTTAGACAACTTTGGCTTCACAGTGCCCTGGGGATGCCAAGGAGGGACACAAGCAGGCAGAGATTCTCCACAGAAGGACTAGCCAACGCATTTCTAGGAACAATAACATCTGATGTTAAACTTGGAATTATTTCCTGCTCTCGGCAATAATAGCTCTGTCTGTTCTCATTAGCCACAACATCTTCGGAAAAGTCTGTTATGTACAACTGCTTTGTGTTAGTGGTGCTTTACGACAGAGAGGAGACAGGCGATGTCTGGGCTTTGCCTGCGTCTCAAGTGGGAGGGAAGAGATAGAGCAGGAAGCAGCATTTGAAAGCTGGGCGTGATGGATGCACCGGAGACCGGCCAAGGCGAGAGGCCTCTGAAGGGAAATGGAGCCCCTCACATTCACAGCCATCACAGGTAGAAAGAAGAAAAAAGCCCCGGATGCTGTTTTTACTGAGCTAATCAACGCAGGGCTGGAAGTGGACAGAAAGGCTGTCTTGGGCTCTCTGCCCAGTGGCAGTTTATCACTTCTGGTTCCATTCAGGGACTCACCTAGAGTTTCTGTAGCACATTCTAATTAGTCTGCACCCAACACGTTGGTAAGGCCAGCAGCACTGTCCGCTGTGGCTTTGTGCACTGGAGGGTCCTCAGGTCCCCAGCCTCCGATATAGGCGGAATGCAAATGAACAGCAGCATAAAAATTATGTAGCTCCAGATGGGACAGTTTCTACGGTTTTCCAAACATTCTGCTCGGGCTGCAATGACAGTCCCTGACTGGCTGCCCAAACACTCACCGGAGAACTAATTCACTGAGTTGAGTCCCAGCCACTGCGGCCACTACCTACCTCACTCTTGGCTCCCTTTTGACCTTTTGCCTTCTCTCACCTATAAACTCCACAAGTGCAGAAACCTGTCTGAAGTTTCCAGAATTTCTTCAGACCATCTCCCACTTGTTCACCTGAGAGTATCTGTCCTTCTGAGCCCCCCACCCTCTTTCTCCTCTTCCCCTCCCCCAATTTTGACTCTACACCTCAACTTCTATCTGTGTTGGAAGGGACTCCAATCCCCCTTTGGACAAAACCCCGATTTTTCTCTCCCCCAAACTTCTAGGGCTAAACAAAAACCTATAGAACTCTAGGCAGAGAGAAACATGGAGACTGCGAATTTTATGTTTGGAAAACCAGAAGATAAACATAAATGCCAACAAATTATCACTTAAATACTTTCAGGAGTGGTCAAATGTTCTTCCTGCCCTCAAATTTTGGAGGCCAAAGTGTGGGTGCTCGGAGCCCATGGTTGTCTAGTGGCTATGTTCGTTCACCTGTTCTTATCTGCCCCACCGCTCTGCTCAGTCACAGGGCTGTGTTGTTGCCCAGCCCAGCCTGTCCAGGGTTTCTGTGTTGCTTCGGTCACTCCAAGCTGAAGTTTTAAGGCCTGTCTGTGGCAGCAGGAAAGTCCAGCCTCTGATGAACTGAACCCTGAACAGCTGTACACAGGTGTATTTATTGGTTGTTACACAAAGTTGTTTTTTGGGTAAAGTATTTCCTCATACCAAGGTCCCTAATCTAATCTACATGTCTCTCTAAAGGAAAGCATCACATGCCCTCATGACTCTGGTCCTTTACTGTGTATCCTTTGCAGTACACAGTAACCCAAGAGCCTCGGATGTGCCACAGGAGTCTTGTGACCAAAGTCATGTGAAGCCTGCGACACCCCTTCAGAAAAACAGTTCTACCAGTCACGGAAAACAATCGCTGTTTTCCATGAAGATTCTTTATGGTTTATCACAATGATTCTTCAAGGTCAAAGTACTTCTAGAAAACGATTCATTCTGATGTCTTTCCCAGATACAGCAACTCTGCTAAATTCCTACAACACCAGCCTTCCTCACAGAAGGGCCAGCAGAGCTGGCGGGCTCGGTTCAAGCCTGGCTTTTTGTTCCTTTCCCTCAGCAAACCCACCTCTTCTCTGCCTCCCATCTCCTGGGGACCCCATGGGTGTCTGGTCTGTCTCTTCTGGTCCTTGAATTGACTACTCCTTACTGCTCTTCTGACAGAGATGACTAAAGCTCCCAGGGACAGGCTCCACTGGAGTTCTGTGCTGAAATCTCAACGGTCACCCCTTCCTCAAGCCAGGCTCCGCCCTCTAACTGGTGGTAGGGATGGTGAAAGCAATCTAAGCAACAGGCCGTGACAATTGTTCTGAACCCAAACAAATTACGCGGGTCACCGGGACATCCATCATTTCTCACCGCCGGGTCCCAATGCCAGTGAAGACGATCATGCATAATTTATCCTCTAATCATTGGGAACCAAAGGCCTTGAGAGAATAACGGCCCCCCGAGGAAGACCTCCTTCTTGCCTGCCTCCCTCCTTTCCCTCTTCCTCTTCCCTTTCTTTCTTTCACTTTCTTTTTGTACAAGCGCATTCTAACAAAGACCTGCTTTTTCCACTTTGCTCGAAGCCTTTCCTCATGACGTCATTCTCCCTGGCATAACCTTCCCGGCATTCCTTCCCAGACCTCCTTTGCAAGCAAAGGCAACTGCCAGCCCACTTACGGTTCTGGCTTTAATTATCAGTTGTTCCCACTGCACCCGGCTTTTTCACTGTTGTCTCGTAGGCATGTGGAGGAGGCTGGGTTGCCAGGAAGTCTAGGAATGGTCTTTGCTAACTGGGGTTCATTCAGCCCTTCCCAGCCCTCATGCTTCCTGTCACCTATTCTTCTGTTCTTGGCGCCCTCTCCTTCTTTTCTTATTGGGTCTCATGTCCCTGATGAGCGATCGGGTCTCATGTTCCTCTAATGCTCATTTTATTTCCTATAATTAACCATTAATCTCTTCCTGTCCATCCCTTTAGAATCCCCTGCCTGTTTACCCCCCTCTTGCCTCCTAGTAGACACAGGCACAGCAGAAGGCAAAAGGTGGGGATGTCTTTCTGTGTGCTGTGAATATGTGTTGCTCGGAATGGTTGACAAATAAAGCTGCATTGGCCTATGGCAAGGCAGCTTAGAGGCAGGCAGAAATCCAAGAAGATAGACAGGAAGAGAAGGTCAGAGGTGGAAGGGACCCCAGCCTGCCGCCCGAGGAACAAGATGCTAGCAGACCGGTAAAGCCACGGAACACGTGGCAAAGCATAGATTAATAGAAATGGGTTAATTTAAGTTATAAGAGCTAGCTAGCAAGAAGCCTGCCATAGGCCATGCAATTGGTAATTAATATAAGCTCCTGAGTGATTATTTTATAAGTGGCTGCGGGTCCCCGGGGCCAGGAGGAACTGGAGAGAACTTTTGGCTACAGGGACCAGCCAGCCTACTACTTTGAACTGAACTTAGAAGTTCGACTCCAAGAAGAGACATATTCAGTGTATCCTGATGGAGAAGTTCTCTGATAGGCCCTGGGGGTGGGCAAATACAGGAAGCAGAGCTTGTGGGGATGAGGAGCGTCACTGTTCTAAGAGAGCTAACAGCACTAACTGAACAGCTCTGAACAACAGAAATGCACCACCTCACAGTCCTGGCAGCTAGAACACCAGCATCAAGGTGTAGGTAAAGCTGGGCTCCCTTATCACCAGTAGCAGGAAATCCTTTGTTGCCTCTTCTAGCTACTGGTGATTTCCTAGCCGTCTTTAGCATTCCCTAGCTTGCAGCTCTAACCACCCATGGATTGTCACGTGATCTATTCTTTATGTGTTGCTCTTCACAAACCACACTTGGCTTAGAGCCCACTCTAATCCAGAATGACTTCATTTTAACATCGACAATGACCCTACTTCCCAGGAAGGCCACATTCTGAAGTACTAGGATTTTGACTTGTCTTTTTTGAAGAGATGCAGTTCAGCTCATAACAAGGAGCATGCCCATTCCAAGAATAGCCAACAGCTAAATTTGCTGGAAAGATGGGTGTGAATAGGGATGGGTAGGAGATGTAAACAACTTTGCAAATAAACTAACTGGAAACTAAAACTATAAACTCGTTCACTTAGTCTAATGTGGCAAAGGTCTTTATGTCTCTCATTTCGGTCTAGTGCCTTACAGGCTTTTGCCATTGGTCAAAAGTAAGTGTGTTAGTTACTATTCTCGTTGCTTTAACCAACATAACTGTTAAGGAGGAAAGATATTTTGGTTCACAGTCCACCAAGGCATGAAAGGCAAAGCGGAGGTCTGTGGTGATGGCATGAAGCAATGGCTTGTTCACACAGCCCCTAACCCAGAAGCATATAAACACACAGAGGCTTCTATTGATTGTGAACTGTATGGCCTGTTGGCTCAGGCTTCTCACTAGCTAGATCTTACATCTTAAATTAACCCCTTTACTATGTTAAAGTTAAAACTTTCCTTTTAAATAGAAAGAAAAGGTGAAATGATGGGTATTGGTGCTCTGCATGCTGTTAATGTGTTGCTCCTATTGATTGATAAATAAAATGCTGATTGGCCAGTAGCCAGGCAGAAAGTATAGGCAGGATAAACAGACAAGGAGAATTCTGGGAAGAGGAAGGCTGAGTCTGGAATCGCCAGCCAGACACAGAGGAAACAAGATGACAAGGCAGAACTGAGAAAAGGTACCAACCCATGTGGCTAAATATAGATAAGAATTATGGATTAATTTAAGTGTAAGAGCTAGTCAGTAATAAGCCTGAGCTAATGGCCAAACAGCTTTATTTATCAGCCAATCAGAGCAACATATTTTCACAGCATACAAAAAGACATTCCCCCATCACTGCCTTCAAAGGCTCACTCTTAATGACCTACTACCATACTCCAGGTCCCACCTAATAAAGGGTTCCATAACTTCCTAAAACAGGGCTTCCAGCTCGGGGTCAAACGCAAGAACCTGTGGGGGACAATTCCCATTTGAATCACAGCAGTAAGTAAGATAGGAAACTACCGCATGGGTGAGTCCATCATGTTTCCTCAGTCATTTGACAATGTCCATGTACCATGTTCAAGGATGAATCCCATACAGTAGGGATTCAGCGCTGAATATCACAGGCATGACCTCTACTGTCCTGAGAAACAGCTCAGAGTGAGGTGTTCCTAGTCCTCAGGCATGACCTTCCTTATCACCAAGGAAGTGCATTTGGAAGGAATTTCAAAGCAGAGAGATTACAGACAGGCAAGTGGTAAAAATGCAAAACAGGAAATCACTTTACAAATGGAAAGTGAATGGACGTATGCCCAGGAGGGTGGCAAGCCTGTGTAAAGTCTTCCTGTGTCAAGGCCATGCCCTTTGTGGTGTCAGGTAACTAAATCCTCCAGACTGCTAAGGCATACTGGTTATTCCTGTAACGAAAACAGAAACCCCTGAACTGACCCTTCTGGAAGGGACAGTACAACACACTGCCCAGTTCCCAGGCAGCAGCTGAAGCTCAAGACAGACTGGGAAACTCACAACTCTGTCTCCCTTCAATCCCCGAGAACCGAACCAGGCCTGGACAAGTGCGGTGACATGGCAGTGAGCCTTCAACTCTCATCTGGGAAGTGCACTTGTTGGGAAATTGCAGACTGTCCTCCGTTTCCCTGGAAAAGAGGGGTTGCTGACGTGTGACTCAAGGCCATTACAGTCACCAGAGTTCACATTTCCCATAAACTACGGATGGTCTCTGCACTGAGCCGTATTTGCAGGAACCATGTTCCACGCCTATAAAATACTGCGTGAAATTACTTTTCAAAGAAGTAATTTCAAAACATCATGGTGAATGAGGCAGCTCGGCTCTTGTCCTTCCGCAAGTGGCTTTACCTGCGAGGGAGTCTCCCTTGAGAAGTATGATATGCTTTCTCGCACACAGTAGGAAAGAAGAACAATGAACGACTGTCGTTAGGGATGTTCCCAGCCTTGCTTTCTTCTCACTCCACGGACACAGTAGGGTTGCACTCAGCTCCCCTGTCCAAAGCTCGGAATGACCTCACCGGTTACTTGAGCTCGTGTGGAAACGTCCTGTGCCACCCTGACCAGGGGACTGTCCCAGCATGCGGTTCTTCTGTGGCTGCTTTAGAGGTTATGGAAGCAGATGTCCAGGTGGGTCTGCCAGCATAGGCCAGGCAGAATGTGGGTGAAAATCAACCATTTGTGAGGTTAAGTCACTGAAGCTGTGTGTGTGTGTGCATGTCTGCAAGTGTCTCAAACAGCCTTATGCCTTGTTTTGTCCTGATAGGAATCAGCAGCAAATTCATCATCATTTACTTATCTACAACCTGATGGGTTCATAGACAGAGTTTTCAGGGAAAACCCACGGGGGATTTGCTCAGGTGTGTCCCTGCCAGGGTAGACCTAGCAGGAGACCAGGATAAAGTGCCAGATAAATTGTAGAGGTTTTAATAGGAAGCACCTAGAATACATTTACATTAATGTTTATTGGCATCAGACCAGTGGTTCTCAACCTGTGGTCCATGACCCTCTTTCATGTATCAGCCTTGTCCTCTGTATTGTTGAGACGAGTACCATGACCCAAAGTAACTGGGAGTGCCTTAGGGTTTCTAGTGCTGTGAAAAGACACTGTGACCATGGCAACTCTTATGAAGGAAAACACGTAAGTGGGGTGCCTTACAATTCAGAGTTCAGTCTGTTATCATCACAGTGGGACGTGGAGGCGTGGAGAAGTAGCTGAGAGTCCTACATCTGGCAGGCAACAGGAAGTGTGGTCTGAGACACTGAGTGGTATCTAGAGCGTATATGAGCCCTCAAAGCCCGCCTCCACAGTGACACACTTCCTCCAATGGTACCACACCCACTCCACAAGGCCACACCTCCTAACAGTGCCTCTCCCTTTGGAGGCCATTTTCTTTCAAACCACCGCAGGGAGATTTCAGCTTCCAATGTAGAGTCAACTCAGGGAAGGAACTGAAGCAGAGGCCAAGGGGAAATGATGCTGACTGGTTTGGTCTCCATGGTTTGCTCAACCTGCTTTCTTATACAACCTAGGATCACCTGCCCACGGGTGGCACCGCCCACACTGGGTTTGACCCTTCCACATCAATCATTAATCAAGATAGCGTCCCACAGACTTTTCTTACAGGTCAATCTGATGGGAGTAATTTCTCCATTGAGGATCCCTCTTCCAGAGGACTCCAGTTTGTATCAAGTTAACAAAAACAAAACAAAAACCTAAGAGCACACCCTCCGATCACTATGTAGGTCTGTGAATAACCTAAGAATTTCCCTCCCTCCCACCCCACCCCACTCCACCCCCCACCCTGCCCCACCCCACTCCGCCCTGCCCCACCCTTCCCTTTATCCCCTGCCATGTTTCTATATAAAGCATTCATCTCTCACTGAAACACTAAATGAAACAGGCCTCACTATTTAAAAGTAAAAAAGTGTGGCCACTTATTGTTTGCAGAATAGTTCAAATTTATGATGAATAATATGCACTTTTGTAAAAGTATGATCCGCAGAAGATGGATATGTTCTATGAAAGTAGATTACTGTTTGAAAGGACAGAATTAGGATAAAATATCAGATATACCTCTTTTCTGTTTTTGAATATTTTATATGAAAGTATGGTTCTTTGAATCATTTTCAAAACACTAATTTTTTAAAAATTGGAGCCTTTATAATAAATTTCTTTACTTTTAAAATGTACATACTGTGCTATTCATGGCTGAGGAGCTCTGGCTGTCCTGAAACTCACTCTGTAGACCAGGCTGACCTTGAACTCAGAGATCCACCTGCCTCTGTCTCCTGAGTGCTGGGATTAAAGGTGGGCGCCATCACACTCAACTTGTAAGTTAAAAATCTTACAGCCAGTCAGACTCCAACCAGAAAAACAAATGGGTGATTTAATTTTCAACTTAATGACAGTTTTGGAAAAAATGTCATTCAAACACATTTCACTGTTATTTCCTGTTTTAAGGGTAATATAAATGAAAGGATTACACCTAATTGTGTTTGCCTGACTAGATTTCTTGACAATAAAAACTATTCTGGGCTTTTTAATACTGACATCCTACCAATTCTTTCAAGAAGAAATGCCACAAAAGTAATCAAAACCATGGAATCCTCCAAAAGTTTGTTCAGCAGTGGTCATCAATATAACACAGAAAGGGTGTCTTTCATTTGTATGTGCATAAGTGTTCCGCTTGCATGTATCTCTGTGCACCATGTGCACCAGGTGCCCTTGTAGGCCAGAACAGGGCTTCAGATCCCCAGGAACTGGAGTTACGGACAGTTGTGAGCTGCCATGTGGGTGCTGGGAACTGAACTGAGACTTTTGGAAGAGTTGCTGGTGCTCTTAACTGCTGAGCCATCTCTCCAGCCCAAGAAATGATAGCGAGTGAAAACTTAAAAAAAATTTTTTTACCTCACAAATTTTAATTTAAAATTTACCTTTCAAATTTTAATATATTCTAATGTCTGTCTTATGTACTAATAAACACACTAAACATTGTGTGTGTACTTTAGAACATCTGTTTTTAATTTAACATTCCCCCAAATTGGGAGAAGAAAGTGACGCACGAGTACTTGAAAAGGGTAGAATTGCTAACTCACAGAGGAAAGAGTGGCCTTTCCAGAGCAGAGGCAGGGGGATCTCTGAGTTCAAGGCCATCCTGGTTTACATAGCAATTTCTAGGGCTACATAGAGACCCTGTCTCAAAAAATCAAACCAAAACAATAATAGTAACAACAAAAAGAATGTCTGAAGCAAAAACAATCAAGGCTAATAATGTAGATTCTGGTCAGTCCACACTGTATGACATCTACTAGTTACCATACCACTCAGAGTAAGAGCTGGGTTTCCCAGAACATTTTTGCAGCTAGCCACAGCCTGTGTTCTTTATACACAGTTCTTGCGTGTTTACATATAAAAATTAACAAAATTAACATGCGGCTAATTTAGCATGATAGAATTATATAAATAATTGGTGCATTTACTGTGCTGTGTAAAGTTGAAGGACAGTCTTTCTAAGAAAGCTAATCCAGGTGGCCCTTCCCAGTGGCAGGACACAAATATAGCTCTATGCTGCCATCTTCTGGTCAATATGTATACTACACTGGCCCTCACCTGTGCCCACCAAGACAATGCATATGTAGAATATTTTGCTACTATTTTCACTTTACTTTTTTTTGAAACATGCTCTCATTATATGACCAATAACTTACAATTCCACTGCCTCAACCTCCAAAGTTTTAAGATTATAAACATGTGCCATCATGTCCAGCAGTATCTGGAATCGCCAACGACCCAGAGGACAATAAACTCAGAGGACTCATTTTCTATAAAAGATGCTATATTTTATGCAAGTATATGTCTGTTTTCTTGCATCTTTGCTCTTTAAACCAGTAACTTAAACCTTGAAAAGATTATGGAAATAGATAAGAAAAAATTCAGTTTTTTTAGTTTCAAGTTTAATGATATTTTCTTGAAAGAGCTTTATTTTGCTTATTTATGCATTTTTCTGTTTTGTTTTTGTTTTTGAGACAGGGTTTCTCTATGAAGCTCTGACTGTCCTGGAATTCACTCTGTAGACCAGGCTGGCCTCGAACTCAGAGATCTACCTGCCTCTGCCTCCTGAGCGCTGGGATAAAAGGTCTGTCACCATTGACCGGCCTCTTGTTTATCTTGAGACAGGGTCTCTACATGTAGTCCAGGCTGGTTTCAAAATCCCCATCCTCCTGTCTTAGCTTCCCACACACAGCCAAAGAGCTTTTTTCCCCAATGTACCAGTAAATGATTCTCTTATTCCAATCAAATAACATCTCCTGTCCCATTTAACGAATTCTGAGCAGAGTGTGTTGGCTGATGCAAAAGCCTCAGACCACATAGAAGATCTTAGCGAATCGACATGGTCACTCACTTAAATGCAAGGCCGAAGACGAGCTGTTTGATATTTGAGAGACTTCTTCTGGAACCCAATGGGCTCCCCCAAGGCCTTCTATAGGGAGGCCTTGCACCTTCCACTCCCTGTGACTTCATATTGTGACTTCAGGGTGCACCACGAGATTTACAATCTAAATTGACCATCCCGTTTGAGTGTTTCTTTTAGATTTATTGCTTTCATTTTATGTGTATGAGTGTTTTTCCTGCAAATATGTTTGTGCATCACATGCTTGCCTGGTGCCAGTGGAGGCCAGAAGAGGGCATCAGACCCCCTAAGACTGGAGTAGACAGTTGTGAGCTGTCACATGGGTGACAGGAGTCCCTATCCTCTGGAAGACCAGTCAGTGTTTTTAATCTTCAAGCCATTTCTTCAGCCCCTATTCTTAATTTTTAGCAGGAAATTCAACCATTCTTGAGATTTAGAAAATGAGATTTTTTTTTTTTTATAATCACAAGTTTTATTTTTACAGATTTCACAGACTCCAAGCTCAAGGCTACAGGATCCCTGTTGTGATCAGTTTTGAGAACATAGCAACATTCTGCTGATGATTTGAAGGTGTTCTTATGAACTTATGCAAATTAGATAGTACCATCTTATTGTGTCTACCTGCTAATCTGCCCACAGTCCTGCTAATGGCTTAATGTGTTGGATTAAAGTCACCATTTCCCAGATTATGTCAACACTGCTCATGTGGTTTGTGACGTAAGAATAAGCTACAGATCCACATCGTCACTGTCTTACATAGTTGGAAAAAAAAAATTGCAGCCTTTGGTAGGTGAGATTTTTTTCCTGCATGGAGAAGTGGACCTCTGCTTTGCTCGTTAGTTTATATTGCATAAGAGAGGAAAATGAATGGATGTCTGAATCTTATTAAGTAAAGCAAGAAATCCGCTTGCTGTTTTTTTCTCTACTGTGATTCCCACACTGAGTCTTGGCCTGGTGTGCCCTTCTCTGCGCCACTGGTAACGTTTCATGGCCCTTTTTCATTTTCTATGTGTAAACACTTAAAGAATGATGACCATCTCTTTTATATACTTACTCACTTATTAATTTAAAAAGAGAGTTAGCTTTGTACCAGCTGGGGGGAATACAGCAACAATAATAAAAATTCCTTTCCCTCACAGACCTTAAGAAGAGTAGATGTAAGAAAGGAATGAAACACATCCGAGGGGTTGGGGATTTAGCTCAGTGATAAAGTGCTTGCCTAGCAAGCGTAAGGCCCTGGGTTCGGTCCTCAGCTCCGGGGAGAAAAATCAAAAAACAAAAAAACAAAAAAAAACAAAACACTGAAACACATCCGTTGTACCTTGGATGGTGACCAGTGCTGAAGAAGGGGAATAGAGGGGGAGGGGAGGCTTGCAATTTTTTTAATAGGATGGCCAAGGAAGTTTTGACTAACGGGATATTTGAGCAAAGACCTGACGGGTCATGTTTTTACATCACTAAATCAAGGTCGCAGTATTTACCTGGGACATCATCCAGGAAACCAGGGCCTTTAATCTGGCTCTTTAACACATTAGCAGGACACTAGAGGCAGATAGGCAGGTAGAGAAAGTGAGAAGACAAGAGCAAATCATTCTGGGATAGAATGTTCCAGAAAGGAGGCAGAGCCAGGCCCCCCAGGTGTGCTGGGTTTGTTTGTTTGGCTGGGTGGATTAGGAGTCCTCTGTGGCTCAGTGGGAGTAAGAAGGAAAGAATCATTTTATTCATCTTGCTATCTTCAAAGAGTTTAGCAGTGTGTGAATTATAGCAAAAATATGTTTTTAATGAACCATATATATTTTGATAATAATATAAAAATGCCAATATTTCACAAAAACTAAATTACATTTTTTCCTTTTCTTATTTTTCTCTTTTTGAGACAGTTTCTCTTTATGTAGTCCAGGTGTCCTGGAGCTCATAATGTAGCCCAGGCTGGCCTTGAACTCACAGAGATCCGCCTGCCTCTACCTCCCTAGTGCTGGGTCTAAAGGCGTGCGCCACCACTCCTGGTTCCAATTACATTTTTTCTTTAGACAAGGTCTCATGTAGTCCAGGCCGGCCTCAAACTCCATGCACAGCTGAGGATGACCTTGAAAGTCTGATCCTTCTGCATCCATATCCCAAGTGCTGACATTAAAGGTATGTGCCATCGCCTGATTAATGCAATGCTAGGGATCAAACCCAGGGCTTTGCACTTGCCAGCCACGCACTCTACCAATAGGCTCAGCCTACCGCTAGTACTCTTATGACAATGAAAATATTCTGATTGCTGTCCTGACTCGGTGCCATTAAAACAGACCGACTTTTGTTCATTCATATTTTTAGATCGGTTCAGGATGTGATGTCGGAAATATTTTACAACATTCCTATCTGTTTCTCTTTGGACTTCTGTCAAAATGATAAGAAAGAACTATGGCTTATAGTGAATGCAAAAACACTGGAAAATGAAAATGTACTTTCAGATCTCGGGCAAGGTTAACAGCACTCCTTAGAATCACTTAAAGAAAAGGCCAGTTTAAAGGTTTATTTTTGTTTTTACAGCTTACCATTCTTAGGTATATCACATCAGCATTTATTTTACTTGCAAAAATGTCTCGTTGTTTGCATGCACACACACATATATTCTAACAGTAGTCACAAGCTGGATGGAAGAGATCACCACCTTCTGCCTGCTCCTTTGGTCCACTGAGGCCCCGTAAGCTAGTGCTTCCAAATGTTGTTTTTGGTTTCGCAGTGTCCGTTTGAACTCAATGCAATATGTTAAGTTTTAGCTGGAGAATTATATTTTCTTTTGGCCTCTTGGTTTTTTGTGATTCATACAAACATATACCTTTCCCAAGAAACAGAGCTGGGGTTTGTAGCAGAGAGGCCTGGGTTTAATCTTCAGCATTACCAGAAAGAAAGAAAGGAAGAAAGAAAGAAAGAAAGAAAGGAAGGAAGGAAGGAAGGAAGGAAGGAAGGAAGGAAGGAAGGAAGGAAGGAAGGAAGGAAGGAAGGAAGGAAGAAAGAAACAAAGAAAGAGCCAAGCGATGGCACACACCTTTAATCCCAGCACTCGGGAGGCAGAGGCAGGTGGATTTCTGTGAGTTTGAGGCCAGCGTAGTCTACAGAGTAGTCTACAGAGTGAGATCAAGGACAGGCACCAAAACTACACGGGGAAGCCATGTCTCAAAAAACAACAACAACAACAAAACCCCTGAAAGACCTCATGTTTTTGCTTGGGAAGGACTCACACCTCTAATCCCAGGAAGTAAGATGGCAGGACACAGAAAGATATATAAGGTGTGAGTAAACAGTGAAGTCTCACTCTGGAGGCTGAGGGGTTGGTAAGGTGAGGTTGGTTGTAGCTTGTTCTATTTCTCTGATCTTTCAGTATTCATCCCAATATCTGGCTCCGGGTTTTTTATTATAAGACGTTTTAAGATTCGTGTTACGCTGTCTGGACAGTGAGCCCCAGGATCCACCTCTCTGCCTCTCTGGCACTGGAATTTTAAGCACATGACATCATGCCCAGGTTTCTTATGTGGGTTCTGGTGGTCAAATTCAGGTCCTTGTGTTTGCATGGCAAGCATTTTGTAGACTGACCTGTTCCCCAGCTGCCCTTTATCTTCTGCTTACTTTCAAAATTTTCATTCAAATATAATGTAGCAGAAAAGTATGTGAGTTTCAAGTGAATTTTCAGAAAATGAACACACCTAACATGATTTCCACTCAAGAAGCAGAAAGTCACCAACATTGACAATCCCTGTCTTAGTTACTGTTCTACAGCTGTGACAAAACCCCCGTGATCAAGCGAGGTGACCATAAAAGGCATTTAGTTGAACTTAAGGGTTTGAGTCCATGATGGCAGAGCAAAGGCAGGTGTGGTGGGTATTCCTGGTTGTCAACTTGACTACATCTGGAATGAACCAAACCTCAATGGATGGGTAGACCCGTGAGGGATTTTTCTTAATTACGTCGCTTGAGGTAGGAAGATCCACCCTAAATCCAGTTCTTTTAGGATTGGAAAATCAATCTTGAATCCAGCCACACTTTCTGGCAGCAGCCTATATAAAGGCTTGGAAGGAGGAAGCACTTGCTCTCTGCTTGCTGGCTCCCATTCTTGCTGGCAGGTCCATCCCTTCACTGCCATTGGAACCTACTTCTTCAGGATTCAGATGTATGCTGAAGACCAGCTCAGACATCCATCCTCGTGGACGGAACAACTACTGGGTTCTTGACAGCCATTGTTGGCCTTGCTGGACAACAGCCTGTAAGCCACTCTAATAAATCACACACACACACACACACACACACACACACACACACACACACACATACACACACACACGTGCATGCACATGCACATGCATGTGCACACACATGTGTGTGTATGTATATATATGTGAGTGCATATATACATTTTTCATATACATGCACACACACATGCACACATATCTGTTCATTTTATCAATTCTGTTCCTCTAGAGAACCCTGACAAAGACAGCATGGCAGCAGGAACAGTTGAGAACTTACATCTTCATCCCTAAGCAAGAGGCAGAGAGAGCACCCTGGAAATGGGATTAGGCTTTTGAAGCCTCAAAGCCCATCCCTAGTAACACACTTCCTCCAACAAGACCACACCTCTTAATCCTTCACAAACAGTTCCACCAACTGGGGACCGAGTGTTCAAACCTAAGAGCCTATCAGAGCCATTCTCATTCAATGCCACCTCACCCCGTTTCTGTGCCTTTCAGGTTATTGGTCCCCGGGCTATTGACTGTCAGACTTCTGACATCACAGATTAGTTTTGCCGGATTTTGATCATATAATAAATGGAAGCATGTAATGATTATTCTTTTGGGTCAGGTTTTCTGAACTCAACACGATGCTTATGAGGTTCATTAATGTTGGATAGCATTTTCATTGTTCATTTTCATTGCTGAGTGTATCTTACCATGCGAGCACACCACAGTTTATTTGTTCTGTAGGTGGGAAGGATTTTGGCAGGTTCCATTTGTTCAGAGGAAGGGAGCTGCCATGAACATTCTCGTCCATGTCTTCAGTGAATTCATGGATGCATTCCAGCTGGTTAGGAGTACACATGCAATGTGTTCATTTGAAACCTTTGGGGATAATGCCAAACATATTCTTACACCGACTGTAACAATTTACACTCCCACCAGCAGTGGAAGAAGCTTCTATGTGGTTAATTTCTCAAAATACTTAAACTTCCCAGAACACAGAAAAAGATGAAAAACATTTAATGGATACTACTTTCATTTTTTTTAACTTAAGAAAATTAAAAGTAGACTTAGGCATTTTTACTTTATGTGTTTTGCCTGTCTATACGTATGTACATCATGTGCCTACTTAGTACCTGTGGAGGTCAGAAGGGAGCATCATATTCCCTGGAACTGGAGTCACGGATGTTTCTGAACTACCATGTGGGTGCTTAGAATCAAATCCAAGTCCTCTGCAAGAGCAATAAGTGCTCTTAACCACTAAACCATCTCTCCAGCTGAGCTATTACTTTGTAAAACATTTATTTACTTTGCATATGTGTACAAAAATAAGGTAATATAGGTCATCAACACCTAAACCTCTAATATTATCTCCATTGATGTTACATTAAAAGATTAAACGAATTCATTTTCACAGTTCTGGAGGGAGGAAGTCCTAGATTTGTGATTTAGTTTGCTTTCTACTTCTGTGTTAAAAACACTGACCAAACAGCTCATACTCCATCATGAAGGGAAGTGAGGGTGGAAACACAAGGCAGGAACCTGGAGGCAGGAACTGAAGCAGAGACCATGAAGGAATGCTGCTTAATGGCTTGCACTCCTGGCTTGCTCTGTTTGCTTTCTTATACACCCCAGGACTGCTTGTCCATGTCTGGTACTGCCCACAGTGAGCTGGGCCCTTCCACATTGATCAAGAAAATGTCCCTTGCCTCCAGGGCAGTCTGATGGGGGCATTTTCTCAATTGAGGTTCTCTCTTCTCAGAAGATTCCAGCTTATGTCAAGTTGACAAAAAAAAAAAATTAAAAAACCTAATCAGCACAAAGGAAAACTATGTTAATGCCATCTATAAACACTAAAGAAAATATTGTGTTTAAAATATTTAAAGACACTGAAGAAAACATTAGCAAACAAGAACTACAAATACTTCTTTAAAAAGCCAGACCAGATTGTGTTTATTTTAGGAATGTAAACTAGATAGTCTATTAATGTAATACATTAAGATTAATATTGATTTATCAATATTGATTATTACATTGCTATTAATCCATTAAATACCTGTTAATTCACTGGCATTGTGAATAGAATTCATTGATATAATTAATTAAACTAGAAACTACAGTATTCTATTCAAAGAATATATTTAAAGGAGAGAAAACTTGATTTCCAGGGCTGCCAGACAAGCAGTTGATCTTAACTTCCACTTCTGATAAAAACTCTAGAAACCCTCCCCTCGCCCCTCACCAGCTGCAGCAGGTGGGGGACCTGACCCAACCCCTCATCAGCTGCAGCACTCCGGAGAACAGGCCCTGCGCCTGGCCTGGGCAGCCCAGTAGAGTCGACGCTGTGGATAGGGGTGCGGGTGAGCCGGCCCTGAGGGCGTGAGAGGGTCAGAGCTGGTGCCTCCTCCCTCATCTGCCCAGTGGTGATGGGAGCAATGGAAAGATGCCCTCCCCCTTGCCCCTACCACCTCCAGCTGGCAAGTGAGCTGAGCCTCCCCTTCACCAGCTGCAACACTCGGAAAAGTGGGCCCTGCATCTTGTCTGAGCACAGTGGAGCTGACACTGTTTACTAGGGACACGGGTGAGCCGCCCGGCCACCTCCCTCCCAGAACGTGAGCGTGAGAGATCTGATCCACCCCTCATCTGCCATATGGCAGCAAGCACAGAAAGAGATGCCCCCCCACACACACACCCATGCCTGAGGCAAGTGCTTGTGGTGGACACGTCATCACCCCTCGCCTGTAGTGTATTTAAGTGCCCTGCCTTAGACTGACCAGGTGATTTTCTCCTGCCTTGATCTCTGGGGGCTGGAGGGTCATCGGGAAGCTGCTTTGCCTAGAATAAACCTGGTCTTTTACTTTTTTGACAGGGTTTCTCTGTGTAGTTTTGGTGCCTGTCCTGGATCTTAGTCTATAGAACAGGATGGTCTAAAGTGAGTTCCAGGACAGCCAGGGCTACACAGAGAAACGCTGTCTCAAAACAAAAAAAAAACAAAGATTCTCAAACTTTTAGACACTCAATAAGTCATTGTCAGTAAAGGAAACCACCTACCTCAGAACTGGGGCCATAAAAACAAGTCCAAGTTGTCAAGAAACCAGCCACCTGTGGTCTAGAATGCAGTTCACCCACATCACCAGCCCTGGAGCCAGAAGGTCTTAATAACAGGCAATCCAGCTTATCTCCCAACTCCCAACCCCCACTCCAAGAACTGATTCTCAGACCCTGTCCAGTATTCTTATGCCCAGATCACGGGGATCCTCAAAAGACCACCATGGAGACTGAATCCCATATCTAAAAGCAAAGAGCCTTAATTGTCAAGCTTGGAGCTTGGACTCTGTCCAATGCAACAGTGAGAGCAGAGAGCCCCGAGCCCAGGTCGGGTAGAGTTTTTATCATAGCAGAGGTTGGGGTGAGGGGATTTCCAGGGCTCAGGACCCTGATTGGCTGACATTCGTCTAGGGGGGTATCTGTAAAACAGAAATAGGTGTGTGCTAGACTCAGGGACATCTGGCCATCTTATCTAAACTTATCTAATGGTTGGAATGTTTGGGATGCCAGGTGCTTCCCCTTAGATGTAGGCCCTCCCTGGGTGGGGTCAGCTTATGGCTTTTCCTGGGTCTGGGTGTTACCTGCCAGTGAGCCTGTCGCAGAAGCTGGGTCTGGGCATCGAAGCCTGTCATGGCAGCTGTGTGGTCAAGCTGCTTTGGGCCTCTCACAATTCTCTGTTCCCTCAGATACTGAGTCACAGGGTTTAGGGGCCAACCTCTCAGACCAATGAAGACTGCTCTCCCATTCTAAGGTAGGACTGAGTTTGCTCTTTCATTTTACTCTGGGGTGGACCGCATGGCAACCTTTGTTGCTTGACAAATTTCCTGCATTCAACATTGCAGACCACAATTCTCCAGCACGTTTTTTACTTTCATGTTTAATGATTCTCACCGTGTATTATGGGAGTTTCCTTATGCCTTTTCCTTTAGGAAATTTTGTGGGGGCTTTGGTGAAGGATGAAATGCATAAGTTGGGAGCCTCTTCCTCCCCCTCCCCCAGACAGGGTTTCTCTGTGTAGCTTTGTGCCTTTCCTGGAACTCGCTTTGTAGACCAGGCTGGCCTTGAACTCACAGAGATCCACCTGGCTGTGTCTCCCGAGTGCTGGGATTAAAGGCGTGCACCACCACTGCCTGGCTAGTTGGGAGCCTCTTTAGACAAAATAATTATTTGGAAAAAATCCCCACCACCATGGGACCATACAGTGTGATGACTCTGCACACAGGAATCCTCATTGTGCCCTCCTGATTACACCAAGAACAGAAAAGTTAGAGATTTACTTACTGAACACACCTGATCCCAAGGATGAAAAGCATACAGTCCAGATCCAGGGCCTGAGGCCATCTATGGCAAGAGTTCAGTTAAAAAGCATAGATAAATCAGAATGATATGGTATAATGGGGAAAGAGCAAGACATCAATCAGGACCTTCCCTTTTGGGAGCATATCAGGAGAACAGGTCCATATAGTAAGACTAAGACACAAAGGAACGCAATTAGGAAACAGCTCAGTGCTTTTGCTATATCATTTCCCTTGAAGAATCTCATAAACTGTAGTGGAGTGTCTGGTCCCCAGAGGAGGTCCTTTTCCAAAGTCAGGCATTTGGATAAGGGCCTCCATTCCCTCAGGGCCTTGAGGAAAGTTCCTGCTTGGTAAAGGAGTCATTCTCCTTATCTCTAGCAGGAGACACTTATGATCCTTCCACTGACATGAGAGGGCTCCTAGTGGAGTTACTGAACCTTAGAGAACAATAGGCATTTAGACACTTACTGAGCCCATGGCTTTTGTTTTAGAAAAAAATGTTATGATAAAGCTGATGGTCACTTTCATCCCTGAATCACTGAGCCTGCTTTCAACCTTGCCTGTGGATAAACTATTGTACAATTATAAGAATAAAAGGTGTAGCCATTTTTCAATAAAGTGGTAGCCATCCCAGTTCACTCTCAGCTTATATCAGTCTTTTCCTTCCCCCTCGCCAACTCCACACCTCCTCTTTGGGACCTGAATCCGCCACAGCTGGACTCCAGCATTACTCCATTGACGTATTTCTTCCAGTTATCACATTTTAAATATATGCATTTGTCCCTGTTATTCCTTTTGAGGAGCGGACTAAGAGTGGAACCACTGAGTCTCCATTCTCAAAGAATGTTTGTTGAATTCAGATCCAAGCCTTTTACCTTCTGTTTCTCATTGTTTGCTCATCTTGTCTAGACTTCTTTTAAAGCTTAATCCTAAATGGTCAATCAATAACCATTCTTTGGGGGCTGGGGAGATGGCTCAGTGGTTAAGAGCATTGGCTGCTCTTCCAGAGGTCCTGAGTTCAATTCCCAATAACCAGATGGTGGCTCACAACCATCTATAGTGAGATCTGATGCCCTCTTCTGGCCTGCAGGGATACATGCAGGCAGACCACTGTATACATCATCAATATATAAATCTTAAAATAAACCCATTCTTTGTAACAAACCTTATGCTTATTAGTGTTTTTAGTGATAAATGAATACATTACTGTGTGTATTTTCAACATTTAGAACATACTAGCCACTGTTGATGCAAAAACCATATCCCTCATTATCTTAGTGTTTTATTGCTGTGAAGAGACACCATGGCAACGGCAACTCTTATAAAGGAAAGCATTGAACTGGGGCTCACTTACCATTTCAGAGGTTTAGTCCATTATCATCATGGCAGGGAGCATGGCAGCATGTAGACAGACATGGTGCCAAAGAAGTAGCTGTGAGTTCTACATCCGGATCTGAATCCACAGGCAGAAGGAAGAGAAAACCACTGGGCCAGGGCTTAGGTTTTGAAAACTCAAAACCCACCCCCAGTAACACACTTCCTCCAACAAGGCCACATCTACTCCAACAGGGACACACCTCCTAGTCCTTCTCAAGTAGTGAGTGCTACTCCCTGATGACTAAGCATTCAAATGTATGAGCCTATGAGGTCCATTCTTATTCAGACCACCACACTCATCTTAAAGGGAATAGTTTATTCTTGAATCACTTTGAGTGACTATGGCCTGGGGAACACAAACTTAGGTTACCTCAAATTCCATGTTCCAATGTGGAAGCAGTTTCATAGTTTTACAGAACAAAGAAAGTCATAAATCGAAACAAGATTAAAATACATTGGTGGGTGCATCAGAAAAGCAGTAAAAATGATATGGGCAAGTTTTCCATAGGCCCAAGAAAATATCTGATGACATTCAAGTTCTGGGTCGGTGGAAGCTGCTACTACTACTACAACTACTATACATACACACACCACATACACACACACACACAAAACACATACACAT
Source organism: Peromyscus aztecus (assembly GCA_902168405.1). Taxonomy (NCBI): domain Eukaryota; kingdom Metazoa; phylum Chordata; class Mammalia; order Rodentia; family Cricetidae; genus Peromyscus; species Peromyscus aztecus. Next base: position 3,553 of record CABHPQ010162784.1, on the reverse strand, counting down.
GCACGCATGCACACACACATACATTTGAGAGGCCACAATAGCACCATGGTAGACTTCTCCCAGCCCCAGCCTCTACTAGGTCTGAGTTTCAGTTGTTTCATTTGGTTTCTGTTTCAGTTTCTGTTTTTGATTAGGCAGGTGAGGGAGATATTGAATACCAGGCATGAATCAGCACTTACAGCCCCAGCCAATCAGAAACATATTAGTGTGGTTGCTGCTTGCTTAGCCAGTCATGTTTAGGATGACCTAATCCCTTCATGGCAGTCTACAAAAGGAGCCTGCGAGCTTCTCTGGGGGCCGTTGCCATTTTGTTGTGTGGCTGACCCGTGCATGCAGGAATTCTCTCGTGCTCTTGCTTTGCATTCGTGAGTGGTAGTCTATTGTGGGGACCCTACTATCTGGGGGCTTGTCTGGGATAGTCTCCCCCAACCCGAGACCCCTGACACATTGAGTGTTTAAGGAACCCAGCCAGCAAGTGAGGGCTCTCTGCCTTTGTTCATCTATGTTATATGTGACTTGTAAGGCTCAAGTAGATCTTGGAGGCTTGGGTGAGTGGCACCTGTGCCAGGTGGGTCGAGAGAAGTCTCAGACCTACCAGAGGGGGGACTATGTCCCGTTGGAAGTTGAGGTGGGACAGAGAAGGTCGCTCCTGCCAGACAGAGCTCACTCAGAGCGAGCGAGGCCATCTGCCAGACGGGGCTCACTTGCGGTGGGAGGGAGGGGCTGTTGTCCTGATTTGGTTCCTTTCTTCCTGTGTGCCGTACCAGTACATTGTCTGGTGTGCTGTGTTGTCTTTCTGTGTTTTTGTCTTGTAACCACTTTCACTCTTCTAGAAGAGATGGGGCAGACAACCTCGACCCCTTTGAGCCTTTTGCTGAACCATTGTAAGGACTTCCAGACTCAGGCCACCAACCCGGGACTTGTTGCGTGGAAAGAAAAACTCTATCTTTTGCAGGAACAAATGGCCGAACAAATGTAGGATGGCCCGAGGAAGGGGCATTCAATCTCCCCACTATCTACTGTGTGAAGGACATAATCTATAGGTTATTGAGGTGCCTGGATCGGGTTCCTTATATCACTACCTGGCAAATGTTGTTAGAGAAACCTCCTGAATAGCTAAAACCTTTTCTGGTGCCACCCCAGGTGATAGAAAAGAAACTGAAACCAGATGGGGAATCCCAGCCCTCGGCCCTTCTTTACCCTGTCTTACCCACCTCAGGAGGACATCTGGAGGAGGAAATTTTCTCAACAACACCCCCCTATCAACCTGAGGTGTGTGAGGGGGAGGCCGAGGGAGCCCCAGGAGGGATCAGGAGCCCTCCTCACATGCACACCCATTCATGGATGGAGGAGCTGCTGGTGGAGGCTGATTCAACAGTAATTCTACTGTGAGCAGTAAGCTTCCCAACCCCTGTGGATGGCAGTGAGCTTGCTACAACAATGGCTCTAGGAAATTCCCCAAGTCTGGCCAAATACTGGCCCCCTGCAGTGGTACAACTGAAGGCCAATGCTATGCCAGCCTGCATCAGATAATACCTAATGCTCAGAGACATCAAGCAGGGGATTGCCTCCCACATCAGATGCTTGAGGGACCTAGGCATCCTTGTCCCCCACCAGTCTGCCTGGACTACACCCCCACTGCCAGTCAAAAAAGCCCAACTCCACTGATAACAGGCCTATCTAGGACCTCAGAGAAGTAAACAAGTGTGTAGAGCACATTTTTCCCACTGTCCCCAACCCATATACCCTTCTTAGCACCCTGCCACCTGAACGGATCATCTATACAGTGCTAGACCTCAAAGATGCCTTCTTCAGCTTGCCCTTGGTGCCAGCCTTTCTCTTTCCTGTCTCTCTTGGATTTCCCACCTGCCTCTAAGCTGCCTTGCCATAGGCCAAATCAGCTTATTTATTAACCGATGGGAACAGCATATATTCACAGCCAGAAAGACATCCCCCAGCAGTTGCTTCTTCATAGACTATACCTGGTGGAAGGCCCCTAAGAGCGGGAGGCCTTATCAAAGTGAAAAGGGCAAGTGAACCACCCTGCCAACCTGATGGGCATGTAGCCCAGCACTGATCCAGTTCACTGAGGCTGGTAAAAAGGCCTCGAGTTGGACATCAGGGAAAACCTGGTGTCTAAGGATGTATGACAAAGAGAGAACAGTATGGGAGAATTTAGGGGCATTGTTTACCCTACAACTAGACATCCAGCCCCTACCACCACGAAAGTCCCTGGGTCCTAGTAAGGTGATGGTCTCTATTAGGCACTGACAGGACCTTACCCTGGGACCTAGGACAACCAGACCCTGGCCATTGGCAGATAGAATCACCCTCACCAGAAGGCTGCTCCAACAGACCTACCCCCCCAATCCAGGGCCTTTAAATCTTTTAAAAGCTAAAACCTGTTGGCTTTTCCTGGATACAAAACCCCCCTCTTAGAAAGAGATTGCCATAATGGGGGATAATACCGACTCCTGGGCCACCCAGTCATGTAGATGGCAACAATCAGGCAAATGGAGGCTCATCTTGCAGTCTGTGACAGGGAATGGTCTCTGCATAGGCCGCCCCCCACCAAATTATGCCTCTCTCTGCAGATGAGACTCAGAGTCCAACAGGGACAGGGTAATAACACTCAGGATTTCTGTGTCCTTGGTGCAATTAGTCCCCAGGATCGCCTATTACCCCGAGGAGGAGATTTTCTATTGGCTAGAACCACCAGAACAGGCCAAATGGGAGGTTTTCACGGCTATCTTAGTATCCTTCCTCCTAGGCCGTGGCCTGGCCGGGGCTATAGGTACTGGAACATCATCAGTTCTTGTTCTCCAGGACCAGAACTATAGAGCCTTAAGAGTGGCTACAGATGTTGACATAGCCACTCTAGAAAAAAATCTATCACCCACCTAGAGGAGTCCCTCTCTCTCTTGGCAGAGGCAGTACTCCAGAATAGTTTCACTTTAAGATGACAAGCGTATCAGCCAAGGATGAGAGGAAATGATGTTAAATGGAGATGGGACTTGGGGGCCTGGTGAAGCCTTCTCTCAGAGCCCTGGGGAAAGAGCGGTCAGCAGGTATGGAAAACAAAACATGGAGGGGAGTCATTTGACCTTTTAGACACACGGTGGGGCAGTGAGGGCTCCATCAGTCGTTCACCTGCTATTCAAAACAGAGCCAAGATCTCGAAGAACAGACAACAGAGAGGGTCTGGGGAAGCCGGGGTCGCCCTGATTTGGGTGTTTAGGAGAAGGCGGAACCTTTGTCCTCAGCTCCCTGTTTCCCGCTCCTCCGCTTCTGCAGCTACACTAGCTCACGGACCGCCTCCTTCCCCTGCCCCGGGGGCCTATCCGCATGAGTTCCGGAGTTTGGGACTCCGAATGATCCCCCAAAGCACGGCGAGCCAACTCCCCCGTAACTGAGGCCAGTTTCTCCAACCCTCCCCGCGCCCGTCATAACCCACGACTCCCTTCGCGGGGGAGGAGGAGGAGGAGGGCACGGGCTCCCGGAGCAGGCGGGGCCGCGTAGCCACGGGCGCGTGCTCCGGAGCGCGTCCCGCCCG
>CABHPQ010162783.1:20308-49056 GCA_902168405.1 Peromyscus aztecus | reverse complement strand
GTAGTTGGGGCTTTGACTTCTCACACAGGAGTTTGTCTGAGCCTGTGCGTTCCCAATAAAGCTATTTCCCTACAGAAGCCTTTGTGTCCTGTCTCTTTGTTCAGACCCCTACAACAGGAAAAATGCCAACATTCTTTTCGGGGGGCGTGTCCCCTAATAACCTAACTCCCTCCCAAAAGACTCTCTTTAGAAATTCCATTCCAAATAACACTATCAGTCAATGACAAAGACTTCAGCACAAAGATCTAAACCACCAGACCATGGGAAACTTCAAGGTGAAGTGTGGTGGTTTGAATAAGATGTCTACAATATTATTGGGCATTTGAATGCCTGACCCCCTGTCTGGATGGGTTTAGGAGGTATGGCTTTGCTGGACTGTGTCACTGGGTACAGGCGTTGAGGTTTCAGAAGACTTGAGCCATTTCCAGTTTTGCCCTTTCCGTTGTCGGCTTGAGGTTTACAACGCGCACTCTCAGCCTGCTGCTCCGGCTGCCATGCTCCCCCACCATGACAGGATGGACTCTTAACTCTCTGGATCTGTGAGTCCAAATAAACCCTTCCTTCTGTAAGTTGCCTTGGCCATGGTGTTTTATTACAGCGAGAGAAAAGTAAATAAGACGGGGAGGGTACATCACAGAAACTGTGGCCAATCTACCTAGTCCTGACAGACCAGACTCTGCTGAGACATCCAGCTGTAACATGAATCTTAAAAGTTCTTATTAATAAAATCAAACCTGGGGCCAGTTATTGGGGTGAAATGTTGGATGATCATAGAGACAGATCAAGCCACAGCTAATCTCACCTGGCCAACTTCTCAGCTGGTCTTGTTTCCTCAGACTGGAAGCTTCTGTGTCCTCATCCCAATGGCTCTCAGCTGAACTGTGCTCCAAAGCCTGAATGCTTAAACAGCCAAATGCTTAACCAGCTAAATGCTTAACCAGCCAAATGCCTCGAGTTCCTGGTTCTCACACCTTATATACCTTTCTGCTTTCTACCACCACTCCCTGGGATTAAAGGCTGACTTTCTGGGATTAAAGGCGTGTGTCACCGTGCTTGGCTGTTTCCAGTGTGGCCTTGAACTCACAGAGATCCAGAGGGATTTCTGTCTCTGGAATGCTAGGATTAAAGGCGTGAGTGCCACCATTTTCTAGCCTCTGTATCTAGTGGCTGTTCTGTTCTCTGACCCCAGATAAATTTATTAGGGTACACAATATTTTGGGGAATACAATACCACCACATCCAGCTTCATGAACTGAATAATTACTGGATTCTTGGCTTTCCCATCAGGAGACAGCTTTGTTGGACTAGCCAGAAGACAACCTGTAAGCCATTCTAGTAAATACCATTTTAATTTGTATGTAGATTCATTCTACCAGTTTCGTTCCTCTAGAGAACCACAACTAATGCGTCTTATCCCATTAGACACCTTTTCTAACCCAAACTTCCAAACTCCTCATTTCTCCTTCAAAACCAGTTCTAAAGGCCAGGTTTATATTTTATTTATTTAAATCTTATTTATTTAAATGTGGTCAGGTTTACCACAGCAGTGGCCTCACTTCTCTGTACCAAATCCCTGTGTTAGTTACTTCTCTCATTGCTGTGAAAAAATACCTGACAATAAACAGCTTAATGAAGGAACAGTTTGCTTGGGCTTAGAGGTTGAAGGGATACAGTCCATCACAGGAGAGAATGTATGACAGCCACATGGCAGGCAGCTGTCCACACTGAATTGCCAGCCAGGAAGCAGGGGGTGAATAGGAAGTACAGCTGGGCTACAAAATATCAAAAACCATCCCCAGTGATCCACTTCTTCCATTAAGGCTCTACTTCAAATTCCCAAATGGTGCCACCAGCTACGGATCAAGTGTTCAAGGCCAGGAGCCCATGAGACACATTCCACTTCTAATCCACAACATACGGGTTTATCTGGGCTCACAGTTCAAAGGTATGCTCATCACAGTGAGAAAGTCATGGAAGCAGTAACTTCAGGCAACTGATAACTGGTGATTGGCTGTCTCTCTCATTTTGTTCACCCCAGGACCCCAGGCCATGGAATGTTGCCAACCACATTTAGAGTGTGTCTACCCACCACAATTAACCTAACACAGAAACTCTTACAGACATTTTCAGATGCTTCCATAGTGGTTTAAATTGCCATAATTTGACAATCATTCTTGACCATCACATGATCTGATCACCTATGAAAACTTCATAATCTGCCAAGCAAGTTTTAAACACATCAAAGCTTTATGGAAACACTGCCATCAAAGCCCCATAACAGGTGTTGGAGAGATGTTTCAGAGGTGAAGAGTACTTTCTGCTCTTACAGACAGCTCATTTTTGTTCCCAACTGCACATGATAGCTCACTATTGTCCATAACTCCAGCTCCAGGAAGATTACACCTTCTTTTTATTTCCACAGGCACCAGGCATGCACGTAGTACACATTAACATAAATATAGACACAAGAGTCATATATATGTAGATATAGATATAAATTATTTTTAAAAGTCCCATAACATGAGGGCTGGAGAGGTAGTCCAGCAGTTAAGAGCATTGGCTGTGACCAGTTGATCATCCAGTAAGTGACTTACCTGCCCACTGGACTGCCATGACCCCCTGGATTCTGTCCCCTAAGACCCACTCCACAGCCCAACCCCTCCATCATCCTTCCCATGGCCAGCCCTTCCCCACAGCTCCAGCAGACTCCATAGGCCCAGGTACAGCCCACATCCATCAGAAGGACAGGTGAGTGACCTACCTCCCCGCTAAGCTGCACAATCCCCAGACCCCGATATCCAGGGCACATTCCCATGGCCCTCCCCCTTGCCCATAGTCCCACCAGGCTGGTGGTAGATACCCCAGGTAAGACACTGCCTACTGCTGGCTAACACTCCTTAAAGCCCACCATACAACCTCAGACTGCACCCACTCATCTGGGCTCCATATTACTACCTCCAACTTCAGAAGAAGATTCAGGCTTTACTGGAGGCCAGGCCGGATCTAGGGACCCAAGGACCCCAAAATCCCAGCAGAGACCTGAAGACTCATCAGTCACCAGAACCCTTGGTCACTTAGGCCAGAAGACCAGAGAGGAAACAGAAACCAAGGAACAAAGCATACATCCAACAAAGACAAACACAGAGAGTAACACCGAGGCCTATAATCATCCCAAATCCAGATGCCTAAATGCCAGTGTAAGAATACAATCAATAACAGAAAGGGCAATATGGCACAACCAGAACCCAGCTATCTTATGACAGCAAGACCTGAACATTCCTACACAGATAAAGCACAAGAAAACAACCTTAAAAATAACTTTATGAAGATGACAGAGGTCCTTTAGAAGGAAATTAAAAATCCCTTATAGAAAGTGAGTAAGGGGCTAGAAAGATAGTTCAGGGGTTAAGAGCACTGGCTGCTCTTCCAGAGATACTGGGTTCAATTCCCAGTACCCACATGGCAGCTCTCAATTGTCTGTAACTCCAATCCAGTTTCAGGGGATTCAACACGCTCACACAGATATATGTATGCAGTCAAAGTATTAATGCATGTAAAAATGAATAAATCTTTTAAAAAAGAAATTGAGGAAGGACAAACAATAATGCAGAAAATCAATAAATTCACTGAAGAATGCAAAGAAATCAAAGAAAAAACAACAGGTGAAGGAAAGTGTTCAAAACCTGAAAATAGAAATAGAAGTAATAAAGAAAACACAAGCTGAGATAATTCTGGAAATGGAAACACTGGGTAAGTGAACAGGAACTACAGATGCAAGCATCACCAACAGAATACAAGAGATGGAGGAGAGAATCTCAGGCAATGAAGATACAATAGAGGAAATAGATTCATTGATCAAAGAAAATTTTAAATCTAAAAAATCCCTAACACAAAAATCCAGGAAATCTTGGACACTATGAAAAGACTAAACCTAAGAATAATAAGAATAGTAGAAGAAGAAACTTCCAAGCTTAAAGGCCCGGAAAATATATTCATAGGAGAAAATTTTCCCAACCTAAAAGAAATACCTAAAAAAGTACAAGAAGCTTATAGAACACCAAATAGACTGGACCAGAAAAAAGTTCCCTCACCATATAATAATCAAAACACTAATCATGCAGAATAAAGAATATTAAAAGACTGTGAGTGAAAAAGGCCAGGTAACATACAAAGGCAGACCTATCAGAATTATTCCTGACTTCTCAGTGGAGACTCTAAAAGCCAGACGGGCCTGGACAGACATCTTGCAGACTCTATCCATGGATGCCATGGATGCCAACCCATACTACTAATCATAAATGGAGAAAACAAGATATTTCACCACAAAGTCAGTTTAAACAATATCTATCCACAAGTCAAGGTACCGTAGAAGGTACTAAAAGGAAAACACCAACCCAAGGAATTTAGCTACACCCATGAAAGACAATAGATAATCTCAAACTAACAAAACCCAAAGAAGGAAAACACACACACACACACACACACACACTACCACCACACATTCACAGATATACACACAACCACCACCACCACCAACAACAACAACAAAAATAACAGAAATTAACAACCACTGATCATTAATATCTCTTAATATCAATGGACTCAGTTTGCCAATAAAAAGACATAGGCTAGCAGAATGGGTACGAAAACAGGATCCACACAAGAAACACACTTCAGCATAAAAGAGAGACATTACCTCAGAGTAGTGTTGGAAAAAGATTTTCCAATCATATGGACCTAAGAAGCAAGCTGGTGTAGCTATCCTAATATCTAACAAAATAGACTTCAAACCAAAAGAGATGGAGGACATTTCATATTCATCAAAGGAAAAATCCACCAAAATGATGTCTCAATTCTGAATATCTATGCCCCAAATACAAGGACACCCACATTTATAAAAGAAACATTACTAAAGTTTAAATCACACATAACACCCCACACAGTAATAGTGGGAGACTTCAACACCCCACTCTCACCAATGGACAGGTCATCCAGACAGAAACTAAACAGAGAAATAATGGAACTAACAGATGTTATGACACAAATGGACCTAACAGATGTATACAGAACATTTAAACCAAACACAAAATAATATACCTTCTTCTCAGACACTCATGGAATCTTATCCAAAATGGACCACATACTTGGTCATAAAGCAAGTCTCAATATATAAAAAAAAATAGGAATGACCCCTATATGTTATCAGACCACCATGGATTAAAGTTGGAGTTCAACAACAGCACCGACTAAGCCCATGAACTCATAGAAAGTAAACAACTCTCAACTGAGTTATCACCGGGTCAAGGAAAAAATAAAGAAATTAAACACTTCCTAGGATTCAATGAAAATCAATACACAACATACCCAAACTTATGGGACACGATGAAAGTGGTGCTAAGAGGAAAGTTCATAGAATTAAATACCTTCATGAAGAATTTGAAGAAACTCAAAGTAGCAACTTAACAGCATACCTGAAAGCTCTAGAACAAAAAGAAACAAACACACCCAAGAGGAGTAGACAACAAGAAATAATCAAACTAAGGGCTGAAATCAATAAAATGGAAAAAAGAGAATAACACAAAGAATTAATGAAACAAAGAGTTTATTCTCTGAGAAAACCAACAAGATGAACAAACCCTTATCCAAACTAACTAAAAAGTAGAGACAGAATATCCAAATTAACAAAAAGGGAGATATAATAGCAGACAATGAGAAAATCCAGAAAATCTTTAGGTCATATTTCAAAAACCTGTACTGCACAAAACTAGAAAACCTAAAAGAAATGAACAAATGTCCTGGTATATACCACATACCAAAATTAAATCAAGATCAGACAAACAAGGATGTTCACTTTCTCCATATCTATTCATATAGTACTCAAAGTTCTAGCTAGAGAAATAGGAAAAGAGATCAAGGGGATACAAATTAAAAAAGAAGTCAAAGTGTCATTACTTGCAGATGATATGATAGTATACATAAGCAACCCCAAAAATTCTACCAGGGAAATTCTACAGCTGATAAATATCATCAGTGAAGTAGCTGGATACAAGGAAAACTCAAAAAAAAATCAGTAACCCTCTTATATAAAAATGATTAATGGGCTAAGAAAGAAATCAGGGAAACAACACCAATTACAATAGCCACAAATAATATGAAATATACTGGTGTAACTCTAGCCAAACAAGTGAAAGACCTGTATGAAAAGAACTTCAAATCTTTGAGGAAAGAAATTGGAGAAGATATCAGAAGATGGAAAGATCTCCCATGCTCATGGATCAGTAGGATTAACATAGTAAAAATGGTCATCTTACCAAAAGCAATCTACATATTCAATGCAATACCCATTAAAAATTGCAACACAATTCTTTACAGACATTGAGAGAACAATACTCAACTTATATCAAAAAACCTACTGGATATAATTTTTCTTGTATTAGTTAGAAGCTTTTTTAAATTTTAGACAAAAAGAGAGGAAATGTGGTATTGTATTCCCCCAAATATTGTGCATGCTAATAAACTTATCTGGAGTCAGAGACGGAACAGCCACAATATTAAACATGAGGATAGGCAGTGGTAGCACACGCCTTTAATCCTAGCATTCCAGAGACAGAAATCCCTCTGGATCTCTGTGAGTTCAAGGCCACATTGGAAATGGCCAGGCATGGTGACAATGCCTTTAATCCCAGAAAGCGAGTTTTTAATCCCAGGGAGTGGTGGTAGAAAGCAGAAAGGTATATAAGGCGTGAGGACCAGGAACTAGAAGCTTTTGGCCTGGTTAAACATTTGGCCTGGAGAAGCATTTGGCTGGTTAAAGCATTCAGGCTTTTGAGAAGCACAGTTCAGCTGAGAGCCATTTGGATATGAGGACACAGAGGCTTCCAATATGAGGAAACAAGACCAGTTGAGGAACTGGCGAGGTGAGATAGCTGTGGCTTGTTCTGTCTCTCTGATCTTCCAGTGTTCACCCAAAAAAAAAAAAAAAAACAAAACAAAAAAACCTGGAATAGTTAAAACAATCCTGTACAATAAAAAATAAATAAATAAATAAAATAAAAAACTTCCGGAGGTGTCACCATCCCTGATTTCAAACTCTACTACAGAGCTATCATAATAAAAACAGCATTGTACTGATATAAAAACAGACAGGTGGATCAATGGAATCAAATCAATGATCCAAATGTAAATCCACATACCTGTGGACGCTTGATTTTTGACAAAGAAGCCAAAATTATATAATGGGGGAAAAGCATATATAACAAATATACTGGCAAGAATGGATGTTGGCATGTAGAAGAACACAAATAGATCCATACCTATCACTCTGTACAAAACTCAAGTCCAAATGGATCAAAGACCTCAGCATAAATCCGGTTATACTGGACCTGATAGAAGAAAAAGTGGGAAAGAACCTTGAATGCACTGGCACAGGAGATAGCTTCCTGAATAGAACATCAGTGCACAGACACTAAGTTCAATAACTAATAAATGGGACCTCATGAAACTCAAAAGCTTCTGTAAAGCATAGGATGCTGTCAATAAGACAAAAAAGCAGACTCCATAATGGGAAATGACCTTCACCAACCCCACATCCAACAGAGGGCTGATCTCCAAAATATATAAAGAACTCAAGAAGCTAAATAATAATAATAATAATAATAATCCAATTAAAAACGAGGTACAGATCTAAACAGAGGATTCTCAATAGAAGAATCTCAAATGGTAAAGAAACATTCAAATAAATGTTCAACATCCTTAACCGTCAGGAAAACGAAAATTAAAACGACTCTGGGATTCCATCTTAAACCTGTCAGAATGGTTAAGATCAAAAACACAAGTGACAGCTTATGCTGGAGAGGATGTGGTACAAGGGGAATACTCCTCCATTGCTGGTGGGAATGAACACTTGTGTAAGTGTTATAGCTCTGAAGGGAAAGATATCCTGGTAGTCATAAGCCAAGGAATACCTGTAAGAATTATAGCTCTGAAAGGAAAGGTATCCTGGCAGTCAGTAGCCAAGGAATACCTACAGTTATGAGGGAAAAAGGTATCCTGTTAGTCAGAAGCCAAGGAGTATCTACAACTCTGAAGGAAAATGTGTCTCAAAAGAAGTGTTACGGCTCTGTTCTGGTGGGGATGATTCCCCCAGAAAAGTGTTATAATCCTGACTCTGGGAAAGGTTTCCCTAATGCAAGTATAACAACTTTGCTCCAGCAGAGAAAGGTTTCCCCAGTGAGGTTGTCACAGTTCTGAACCACTCTGCTCTGGAGAAGTGTTACAGCTCTCTGCCCAGCTTCCCTGGAATATAAAAACTTTGCTCCAGCAAGGGGAAGTTTCTCCAGGCAAAGTGTTATAGTTCTGCTCTGCTCTGGCTCTACTTTGCTCTGACAAGAGCTGTTACAACTCAGCTCTGCTCCAGTAAGGGAAAGTTTCCCCACAGAAGTGTAGCAATTCTGCTTCACTCCACTGAAAGCCATTATGGCTCTGCTTTGCTTCTGTGAAAGTTGATACCACTCTGTTAGGCTCTGCTCCAGAGAAAGAAAGTTGTTATAACAAATCTCACTCAAGAGATTTTGCTGGGAGGGAGGAATCCAGGAGAGTGGCTGCCTGTACCAGGGTAGAAAAAGGCAGCTCCAAACTGAAGAGATAAGGGCTTATATAAGGGTTATTAGGGGTGAAAATTCCCAGGGTAAAGATTTTCAGGATGAGGATTGGTAGGATCTCAATTCCTGAGCTTAGGACAAGCTCAAAGATTGGTTGTATTTCATGCTCAAGGATTAGTAGGTTTTTGTGCTTAGGGAGTGGTTGGTTTTCATGCTCAGATTGGTTAAAGGTTATGTCCTGAGTTGGTTAGGGCCAGGGTGTTCTTTCATTGGTCCTTTTTACCCTACAACTTGTACAGCCACTTTGGAAATCAATACGGCAGTTTCTCAGAAAATTGGGAATCAATTGACCTCAAGACCCAGCTATATCACTCTTTGGCATATACCCAAGGATGCTCAATCATACCACAAAGACCTTGCTCAACAATTTTCATAGCAGCTTTATTCATAATAGCCAGAAGCTGGAAACAACCTAGATGCCCCTCAGTTGAATAATGGATAAGGAAAATGTGGTTCATTTACACAATGGAGTATTACTCAGCTGTTAAAAACAAGGACATCATGTAATTTGAAGGCATGGATAGAACTAGAAAAAAAATCAACCTGAGTGAGATAACCCATACCCAGAAAGGCAAAAATGGTATGTACTCACAGAGGACATTAGCTGTAAAGAATAACCATGCTACAACCCACAGGCCCAGAGAGGCTATGCACAACAAGGAGAGCCCAGTGTGCCACCACTGCCTGGCCTCTAGTGACTGGCTCTGCACTCTGATCTCCAGGTAAGCTTTATTTGTGAGAGCACAAACAAAATATCACCACAATTCCCCTTTTTGTCTAAAATTTTTAAAAGGTTATAACTAATGTAAGAAAAACTAAATAAGTCCAATGACTATATACAATATATACAGGCAATAAATACATCAACAATGTCTTAGTCCATAAACATTTGACCAACTCAGAGAAAATACTCCATTATCTATCCTATTTTGGTAAGTCCAAAAGATTGTACCTAATTCATTTTCTATTTTAACTTGCATTACCAAAATTGTCTTTTAATATTTATTAACCTTATACATTTTATATCTCTTTAGTGAATTTCTTTTCTGAATCTGGTACAAGGAAAACATAACTATAACTATAAAGTCTTCAACTCCATCAGAGACCTGAGAAAGAAATAATACTACCTGAGTAAGCAGCAAGTGCAAGCAAGCACTTCCAAAAAATGTGAGAAATAACAGAAACATCTGGCTGCCTGGACAGTCACCCAAGCTTCCTCTGTAACATTGGGGCATCCATCTTTGGCCTACAGGCCTAATATCTGACAGACTTATCTGTGAAGCAGGATTTTCTGAATGGCCTTCCTACCTTGCCTTGGCAAAGTTCAGCAGTCCTTTCTTTTATGTCCTGCTTGTCCCATCTGGACAGTATACTGTCAGCAGTCAAGGCAAGGGCATTTTCTTGCCCAGTGACTAACTTTTGCCACAAAGAAAGTAAGCTCCATATGGAATTTCTTCAGTGCCCATGATCTTCTCAAGTAGATTGGTGCTACCAGGAGCAGACATGTCTCATTGTTATAAAAAAAAGAACCTATGTTATTAAAACACCTTAAATGTCATATTCTGTAGATCTCTGAAGTGTTTGAATATGACCTGTCTACCTAAAATATATCTCTCTTTGACCTTGAAAATATACCTAGTATGACTACAAGTTTGATTGTAATGACTACTAATTTGTGTTTCTTTATATCCTAATTAGTTTGTAATAATAACTTTCAATAACTAGAAATGTGCATTACATTGTTAAATGAGTTACTTGAACAAGATTAGAAACATATGCACAGTATGCTTTAACAAAAATAACCTTAATTTTTGCATCAGTATACAAAGATCCATATCAATGTAAAATATTTAAAACTAGTAGTTGCTTTTTAAAAGTAGATTCAACGATCTACCCTTTTATCCTATCATTTCTGTATCCCTCTTTTTTTCTTTGCAGAGTAGAATCAATAATCTACCCTTCTATCCTATCATATCCATATCTCCTTTTTTCTTTTCAAAACAAGAACCCTGAATCTAAACTCCTTTGTTCAGCTTTTTTCCTAACCATTACCAATAACAACTTGTAACCAACCACCCTAAACAATGACAGATATCCATAACCCATTGATAGACCAAAAACCACCCACCCCACCTCTTGGGAATATGGGCATCACATTCTTAAATTTACTTCCTGCTGTCTGGGGGCAACAGCATCTTTAGGGGATCCTGAAAAGAAATTTTGGATTAATTGTCAAGTCCTGGGAGAGGTAGCTGTATCATTTGTTGTCCAGTCTCTGCATAATGGGAAAGTGCAGGGCTTGTCTCAAGTCCTGGCTGGAGTAGTCCGTGAGACTGGTTCATCTCACCAAGCCACCTCAAGATTGTCCTGAGCAGTTTGTAGTCCAAAGCTGATCTTTAGGTGTTGTTTGTCAGCTTAATGGTGTTATCTTACTCCTGGTGGAATTGTTGTGGGACCCCATCATCCTTTTGGAAACTTCAAAGGTCACTGTTAGGCATGGTCATGGTCCATTGCAGAAAACTAAAACTTTTCAAATGTCATATGCAACACATCTCAAAGAGGTTAAAGGATCAATATTTGTTATGTACATCCAGAGTACAAAAACTTAATTTCTAGTTACCTAATAGAGACTCAAACCTAAAATCATGTACAGAAAGCTAGATAAAGCCTTTTTCCAGAATTAGTTAGCACTCTATATGACCATTAATATCATGACAAAAAGTTTAATATATATATGTATATTATATATATAAATCTTATAAATTTTGAGATAATATTTATACCTTAAGAAAAGCTGTAAAAGAATCAAAATAAAAATCAAAGGATTATGAGAATAGTGGCAATAAAATAGTCCCTAAATTTGGGTTTTCCTCTGTCCCATATCAGGTGGCTCTTCTGACATAAGACAGAGATTTTGGATTTTCCTTTTAACAAGCATGCTTGGGTATAGAGAAGGAGAGAGCCACACCCCAACTCCAAAGCTAGCTTTAATTTTTAACTAGACTGGGACTACAAAAAGACCATTTGCGTTATGTGTCTGTAGAGAAAAGCAGAAACAAACATTTGGGAAGATTTATAAAATTTTATCCTATTGAAAATGTGATATATCAATAGACCAAATTGTTCTTTTTCTTGGGACATTCTTTTTTGATGGTTTGCCCTTTTTCTTCACATGTCTAATTTGTCCAGTGTTTTTCAGATTTCCTTAGCTGGATTCCTCCATTCTCCTGAAAGACAAAAACAAAACCCTGCCCCAATACTAACTTTGGGGAGGTTCTCTTTGGGCAAGTTATATCTGATCAAATGAAAAGCATTTGTTAGTCATATAAGTTAGTTTAGTTTGAATGGTCATGCTGATTGATGAACTCTCATCTCTTCTAATCAAGAGGTCTCTCTTGTTCAAATCTAATCTTTATCAGTTTTGATTTATGGTTTCTCCCGAATTTTTTGTTCTCTCTTCTATAGCTGTTCTACCATTCAGAGCAGTATTGTTTTTTTACAATAGGCATTAGGTTTTTTAATTGCTCTGAGAAGCAGTTCCCTCCATGATTACAGGAAATGACTGAACCAATTCTGACATGGGGGCCTGCAAGGCATTTCCCAATGGCAAAGGGTTATCTTGACTGTCCCTTGTTGATCTACATTCATTAGTCCAATGTCTGCTTTTGCCATACCTTCTTCATACTACAGAAGGAAGGGACATTTTATTGGGATTATTCTTAGAAAAAAACATTGTTTCTAGGAATGCCCGATTTACAGTCCCTTTTTAGGTGACCTTGTTTACCACAATTGGAACACTTGACATTTTGATTTTTCTTCAAACCTCTGGAAATCACTTCTCCTACCCAAGCATCATAATGGTTATGAGGTTCAATACTGATTTGTATCTCAGATCCATTACTCTAAAGGTGCTGATCTTTCCTTTAACAGCCTAATTACCCTATTGCATTGTGTATTAACATTTTCAAAAGCCAGAGACTCAATTATTATTTGTCTAGCTTCTGAATATTTACTTCATTCTATTTACTGCTGAAGTCAATCTTTATAAGAAATCAGTGAAGGTTTCTTTGGGGCCCTGCATAATTTTTGTAAATGACTCAGTTTTCTTTCCTACTCCTTCAATTCTATCCCGAGCATTCAAGACTGCTGCTTGGCATAAACCCAGGGTGTGGTCATCATATAGAGATTGCCTTTGCACATTAGCATAATCTCCCTCTCCAAGAAGTTTGTCTTTCGAGATTTCCATACCTCTAGCCCCACTTCATTGTTCAATGGTCTTAGCCTCATCTTTCCACCAGGTCCTCTATTGTAATTGAGGACCATCCTCCAAGACTGCTTTAACCACATCTCTCCAGTCTTGAGGGATAATTCTATTACAAGTTGACCACAAGTTTAACATCTGTTTCACAAAAGTTGAATGCATGCCATATGAGACTATCACTTCCTTAAATCTCCTCAAATCTAACATTTGCACAGGAGTACATTCAGCTCTTACATAGCCTTGGGGATATCTATCATTTGGAAGTTCCTGTAAAGTCACTGGATAAATTAAAGTTGGCTGTTTGAAAATCTTAAGCTGTACCTCTCTAACTTTATAATGCAATGCTAAGATTGGTTCTCCTTTAAATTCCCCTGTCTGGGTCTAAATATCTCTATGATTTGTTTTAATAAGTTTTTCTAAAACTTTTATTTTGGCACTCATATTCACCAACTTTTTAAATGATAAAACAGATAATATTTATAATTGACATTATGTAAATCCCATCTAAATTAAATAGGCTCTCATCTAATTATTCTATTTTCAAACCGTGCATCATGTAATCATATAGAGACCAAACTCCCTCTATTGTGACAGTGTTTCTCATTTTTAATGTGGAAAAAACTCTCTTTTAACTAATCCCTCCATTTAAGAATTCCCCATTGTCTCACCAAATCTATCGATGCTGATGATTCAGATATGAGGCTGACCGCTCTCAGAATGGTAGAAGCCCGAGCAGGTTTCAAGGTAGCAGCCTGAGGAGGGGGTCCAGGGAAGTCCCAAAACCCATGAGAGAGAAGAAGCCAGAGAGCCAGATGTCTGCACAGGGAGCATGAAAAAGCAGCTAACTCTTGCAGTTTTTGGAGCCCAAAAGCCTATGGAGTTTGCTTCAGATGGGCTGCAACAGAAACTTAGTCAGCAGAGTAGTGACTCCAACTGTGTGCAGATCCAGCCTGTGCTGGTGGCTTTTTAGTGAGTTTGTGCCCCACAAGTTGGATACCAGATGTAGCAAAAATCCTAATTGGTATTAATAATAAAAACCTGGAGCCAGATATTGAGGTAAATGCTGAAAGATCAGTAAAGGAGCCAGCCACTAGAGAAACTTCTTACCTCTACCAAATCCTCAGCCTGAAAGGGCGGAGCTCCTGTCTCCACTCTGCCTTATCACTTCCTCTCTCTCTACCAGCCATATCACTTCCTGCTTCCTCCTCCCAAGTGCTGGGATTAAAGGTGTGTGCCACCACTACCTGGCCTCTAGTAGCTAGCTCTGCACTCTGATCTCCAGTAAAGCTTTATTTGTGAGGGCACAAACAAACTATCACCACAAAGAGATGACTGGAAGGGGGAGGGGGCATTTCAGGGTCAGGTAGAAACCTGATGCAAGGGAAACTCCCAGGAATCTACTGAGATAACCCCAGCTAAGAATCCTAGCAATGGTGGATGTATAGCTTGAACTGACTATCTCCTGTGATCGGACAGGACTTCCAGTGGAGGGACTGGGAAGCCAGCCCAGCCACACAACCTTTGACCTACAGTCTAGTCTGTCTTGCATATAGTATGTGGGCAGGGAGAGGGGGTAGTAAGGTTGGCATGGAGATTGCAAACGTGACCAACCAGTGACTGGCCCATCCTCAGACCCATACCATAAGAGTGATCCCACCACTGACACTGCCTGGAGTGCCAGGACTAGAGGCTGGGTGGCCCAGAGGCCTAGGATAGAACCAAACATGATCAGAGAAAAAATGTCAATGTAATGATGCCTAATGATATACTCATAGATTGGTATACTCATACTGCTGTATTCATAGATTGGTGACTACCTCAGTTGTCATCAGAGAGCCTTCACCCAGTAACTGATGGAAACAGGTGCATAGACCCACAGCCAAGCATAGGGTTGAGATCAGGAATCTTGCTGAAGAGAGGGAGGAAAGATTATATGAGCCAGGTGGGTCAAGGACATCATAAGGGAACCCATAGAAACAACTAACCTGGGCTCATAAGAGCTCAAAGTCTGGACTAACAGCTAGGAGTCTACCTAGGCCCACTATATATGTGAGACAATTGTGTAGCTGGGCTTATTTGTGGGACTTCTAGCAGTGGGAGCAGGGGACTGTCCCTAAAGCTTTGGCTGGCTCTTAGAAACCTATTCCTCATACTGGGCTGCCTTGCCCAGCCTTAATACAAGGAGAGGAGCTTAGTCCTACCGCAACTTGATATTCTATGCTTTGTTGATACCCATTGGAGGCCAGTCCCTTTCTTAACAGAAACAGAGGGTGGGATTGTGGGGGAGAGCGAGAGGGGAGGTTGGGCAAAGGAATAGGAAGAGAGGAGGGAGAGGAAACTGCAGCCAGTATGTAAAATAACAAATAAATTTAAATATATTTAGTTAAAGACAAGAAGAAGAGGAGGAGGAGAATGAGGAGGAGGAGGAGGAGGAGAGGAGGAGGAGGAGGAGGAGGAGGAGGAGGAGGAGGAGGAGGAGGAAATTGCCAGGTGGTGGTGGTACATGTTGGTAATCCCAGCACTTGGGAGGCAGAGGCAGGCTGATCTCTGTGAGTTCAAGGCCAGCCTGGTCTACAGAGCAAGATCCAGGGCATCCAGGGCTGTTACACAGAGAAATCCTGTCTCAAGCCCTGCCAAGAAAAAAAGTGCTGACTGCTCTTCCAGAGGATCCAGATTCAATTCCTAACACACAAATGACAGCTCACAATCATTTGTAACTCTAGTTCCAGGGGATCCAACAACTCTCTTCACCTCTGTGGGCACCAGACATACAGGTGTTATACAGTAAAAACACCCATACACATAAAATAAATAAATAGATAGATGATAGATGATACATACATACATACATACATACATACATACATACATACATAGACAGGCAGATAGATAGATAGATAGATAGATAGATAGATAGATAGATAGATAGATAGATAGATAGATAGATAGATAGTAGCAGGGTATTTTTTAAAGCACAGTAACACCCCATCCTGACTCCAAAAAGGCTCATCTCACCTCATAATGCATTTAGTCCATCTCCAAGAGTCCCTGAAGTCTCAGAAGCTCCAAGTTCTGAGTCTCATCTACCAAAGCTAACCACTTGCACAACTATCTTAGTTTCTTTTTCTGTCACTGTGATACAAAGCCCTGACAAATGCAACTTATGAGACAAAAGGCTTATTTGGGCTTATAGTTTTCAATGGCATTTTCCTATTGCATGATAAAACATCATAACCAAGACAATTTATAGGTTATTTGGACTTACAGGTCCAGAGGATAAAGAGTTCATGATGGAAGAGGGAAGGTATGGCAACAGGCAGCAGACATGACAACAAGAACAGCAAAGAGCTAACTTCTCTAACTGTAAGCAGGCAATAGAGAGAAACAACATGAAATTGTGCTAGTCTTTAAACTCTCAAACCCCACCACCAGGGGCTAGAGAGATGGCTCAGTTGTTAAGAGTACTCACTGCTCTTCAGAGGGTCCTGAGTTCAATTGCCAGCATCCACATGGCAGCTCATAGCTGTCTTATGCCATCTTCTGGTGTGCAGATGTACTGCAAAGTATATATATAAATATTTAAAAAAAAAAACACCTCCAGTGACATACTTCCTCCCATAAGAGCATGCCTCATAATCCCCTAATCCTACACAAACAGTGTTATCAATGGAATACCAAATATCCAAATGCTCAAGATTATAAGGGATATCTCACTCAAGTCATCACACAGTTCCAGAAGGATACATCTGTTGTGTCAGGAAAGACATGGCAACAAGCAGAAAAGGCATCATCATGGCAGGAGCAGAGGCTGGCTGATCACATTGCACCCACCTACATGAACCAGAACATGAATAGTGTAGTAGAACTGAGCTGTAACATGCCAGGGCCTACTCCCAGTGACTCACTTCCTCCAGCAAGGTTCCACCTCCTAAAGAATTCGCAATCTTCCCAAACAGTGTTGCCAGCTGATAACCAGTTCAAGCAAATGAACCTTTTTAGGGAGACATTTCATAACTCAATCCACAACATTTGTAGAAACAAAAAGAAAGATACGGGTTTGGGCACATCATGTTGAGATAAGTATATATTCCAAAAGAAAGAAATGGAAAATAGTCAAAAGTAATTTGTCTTTGTTACTGTTCAATTGCCATGAAGAAACACCATGACTAAAGCAACTTCCAGAAAGAACCATTATACTGGAGGCTTCCTTATAGTTTCAGAGGGTCAATCAACAGTCGTCATGTTTGGAAGCAGGTAGGCATGGTGCTGGCTGGAGCAGTAGCTGAGAGCTTTACATATTGATCTGCAGCCAGTAGTAGGAAGACACTAAGCCCAGCATGGTCTATTGAAACCTCAAAGCTCACCTCCAGTGACATGTCTCCTCCAATAAGACCACATCTACTCTGATAAGGCCATGCCTCCTAATCCTTCCCAAACAGTTTCACTAAGCGGGGACCAAGCATTTAAATACATGAGCCTATGGGGACCATTCTCATTAAAACCACAGAATTGGATGAAAGCAAGACTGAAATCCAGCAGGGTAAACATGAAGGTCTATACCTCTGTGTACGGTCCATAGCATGTCATGGTATGATATGAACTCTGTCTTAGTCAGTGTTCTATTGCTGTGAAGAGATACCATGAACACAGCAACTCTTTTTTTTTCATTTTTTCCTTTTATTGAAAATATATTCTTTTCTCATACAATAAAAAAGCTCAATTTTTCTTTAATTCCTTTTCACAAGTTGGATGCTTAGCATCGTAGGGTCTTACCCTGAGGCTACCACTCCCTTTATTTCACTTAGCCTCAGGCTTTTCTTTAAATTTTTATCTCCTTGAGCACTAGACTTAGCTCCATTACACTTCCTTGTATTCCTTATACATTTTGTATTTTTTCCTTGCTCATCTTGTTTTTTTTTTCCATTATAAATCTACAGAGTAGTAACCACTAATAACCCCAGGACAGAGTCAGTATTAGGCTGTCTAGAAATCTCTTCTGTCAGCACCATTAATCCAAAACTACTCAGTTTCACCTCAAGCAGATTTTTTGGGGCAAGGACAAGCAGCCACATTCTTCACCAAAAAAAAATCACAAGAACAGTCTCTAAGCCACTTAATAATATTCTTCTCTGAAACTTGTTGAGTCAGACCATCATAATCTACATGTCTCTCAGCACCGCTGTCTTCCATGTACCAGCTAATATGGCCCATTAAGCCCCACTTAAAGTGTTTAACTACTTTCCTAATCCAAAGTCCAAAAGTCTGCATTCTGCCAACAAGAAGCATAGTCAGGCCTGTCACAGCAATATCCCACTCCCTGGTAACAACTTCTGTCTTAGTCAGTGTTCTATTGATATGAAAAGAGCACCATGGCCACGGCAACTCTTACAAAGGAAAGCATTTAATGAAGGCATACTTACAGTTTCAGAGTCCATTCTCATAATGTTAGGGAGCATGGTGGCATGCAGGCAGACATGATGCTGAAGAAGTACTTGAGAGTTCTACACCTAGATCTGCATCTGGCTCCTATTGACCTACCTAGTAAGCCACACACCTTAAAGGGCTCACAACTTCCCTAAACAGCTGGGGAACAAGTGTCCTGTAGGAGACATGGAGGTCTTTGTGCTGACAGATAAGCACCAGGAGAACTTGAAATGTTTGTTGGAGCCTGCCAACAAGTCAACTGGGTATCTGGGTGAGGCATGCAGATTGTAGAGACAATGAAGAAGACAGAACAGAGTTGAGAGGATTGCCAGTCAATACTGAACAGTGCCTAAGTTTATTTTGCAGTCAACTTAAATACAGTCTTGAAGGACAGAAGTAGAACAATGCACAGTACAGGCATTCAGCTACTATCTATCCTGTCCTTGGGTCAAGGAGCAGGTAGTTTCATTTTCTATCTCGATGTACCTCCAGCTGATGTCAGCAGCCTGCATATAGCTAGATAGTATATTCTTTCCCATGGGCTAATCAGAACTTCCTCACAGCCCTTCAAGGAGACTCTATGTGCTAATCAGGACTTTCTCATAGCCCTGGAACAAGCAAACTTGAATTCTATTGACTCAGAATAGACTTCAGATTCAAACTGGGAAACTGAGTCAGTTGTGGGCTTCCACAATTCCTCCTTTTTTATTTATTTAAGACTCCACTGAGTCTCTCAGATGACTGTGTCTGCCTTAGGTCTTTCCTCACCACACTCTTACCCATCATGGGAGCATAAATTCCATCATTCATGTCCTGCCTTAGGTTGAAAGGAGATAAAGAAAACTTACCTGTTTTTGGCTACCAGCCTCTGGTATTATAAATCAGAGGAATGTGCAGTTTTACTCTGTGAAATTCTGAGCCCAATCTCCATAATGAGTTCATAATCATCTTGAAAATCATAGACAAACAGATTATGCCTACTAAGACACATGCTCCAATAACTACAATACTACTTAAGAGTGAAGTAAATGATGACCATGATGGAATAACCTTTTTGAGTTGTTCTGAAATATCTTTAGCTGTTTTAACTGCATCAAAATCCAATTTAGCTTTTTTCATTTCCATAATCTCTTGATGTAATTTAGCCAAATCTAAGGATTCATTAGAATCATGTCAAATTCTTTTAAGATGTACCTTAACTCTTTCCCACCCAATAGCACTTTCATTATACACAGAAGATGGGACACAAATCCATTCATAATTAGCATGACATTCAAATGTACTCTGATTTTTAGGTTTTGGAGCTCATCTCCCAGAAATTATGCCACCTCATACAAAGCATTTAATTTATGTCCTATTTTCACATCTATATCTTCTTAAGTCTCTAATGTCATAGAAACATTCATAGACAATTGATTAACAAACCCTGCTGTCTGAATGGATTGCAACAAAGCCACTGACACAACAGTAGTAGTAGCAAGCATAGTAACAAGAGCTGCAATTCCTGCTCTAACTAATCCAGCAACACGTTTCTGTCTACTTAAAACTTTCTTGATTTACTCAATCACTTGTAAACCTTTATCATCAAACCATGGACCACTCATACATACTGGCAATATTACAAAAGAAGGTTGTTTTAACACTATTACATGAGTATAATTATCCATTTGAGAAATACAATCAAGACATGATACATTAAACATAGAACAATTCATAGAAGTATTTGCTTCATCAACTAAAAGAATGTAGGACACTTTAACACAAGCTGAAACAGTTCCTTTCAAAGGACAAACAGATTTCAAGAGACAAACAAGTTTCCCATGGTGGCAGCAAACTTCCAAACATAAGTTTGTGGAGATCCAGTACTGGAATACCAAATTCCAGCTTATAATCCTTGGTCCCAAGATTCTGATGTAGACACAGGATAAGAATCGCCATAATCATCCTCATTTCCAGACCAATCAATAATATACTGCTGTGTCCCTGTGATGTTATATGTTAAAGAAACAATGCCAGTATATTGTCTCCATAGCAAAGTTTTGTTAGACTCTTATATTTCTTTTGTACATGGAGGAAATCATTGAGGGGATGAAATATTACTTATCCAATTACCTTGAGGAAGCAATAGCTTTGTATAACATGTGCATTTTTTACCATGTCCCAATGTTCATTTTGGAAATATTCCAAGACATCCCTTCAAAGTAATATTTTTTGCAAAACATACAGGAATTCCTTTACCATATCCAATATAAGAAAAATTATGAGCAATCTGTAACTCTTGGGTGGTAGGTTGATCTAAAGGCCTGGTATCATTAACTGAAACCACAGTTTCTTTTCCTTCCCAAGTTGCAGGATGTAAAATTGGTGGATCAGGAACATAGGCCCAATAGGTCTCACTCTGGCATCTCTGGATAGTCATGAGCAACATTAGGATCAGCATCTCTCTGTTTCATACACCACACCAAACATTTAGGCAACCAATGAGCAACCAATGAAAAAGCACAAACATGCCATCATCCCCATAGTAAAACAGGGTCAGAGCCTCCATAAACCAGTACGTTGATCTTTCCTTTTGACTTGAGCAAATTTTATGGTGGTGCCTTCATGCCAAAATCAATCAGCTGTAGATTTTTCAGCAGTGTACACATTTAAAAAAATTTAAAACAAATAAGGCATGATTCAATACATTATGTGATGACTGAGTGTATAATTCCCCCTTTTTTAATTTTTGAAGATGTATTTTGAGGCTGCCATGAGCTCTTTCAATGATACTTTGTCCTTAAGGATTATAAGGAATGCCTGTTTTATGCTCAATTTGTCATTGAGAACAAAATTGATAAAAGGCTTTACTAACATATTCAGATCCATTATCAGTTTTAATAACTTTTGGTATCCCCATATAGAAGAAACATTTCAGGCAATGAGCAATGACATGTTTGGTAACTTCACCAGTTTGAGCAGTAGCCATTAAAAACCCTGAATAAGTATCAATTGTTGCATGCACATATTTCAATTTTCCAAATTCTGTAATATGAGTAACATCCATTTGCCACAAATGATTAGGAAGAAGACCTCGAGGATATACTCCAAAATGAGGTACAGGCAGATATTGTGGACACATAGCACATTTTTTAACGATTTGATGAGCAGTTTCTCTTGTTAAACCAAATTGTTTTCTAAAGCTTTTACTGTTTTGATGATGCAAAGAATGTGATTGCTGAGCAAGCTCAACTTGAGATAAAGCGATCAACTGAGTAAATTTATCAGCGAAAGCATTACCTTCAGCCAATGGACCAGGAAGATCTGAATGTGCTCTAATACATCCCACAAAATATGGCAATGATCTTAAATGAATGGCATCCTGAACTTGTTGAAATAACATGTTTATTTGCTCATTAGTAGTTTTAATATAAGAAAAAGTTTCTATAACTTGAAAAGCTCTATAAATATAATGACTATCTGTATATAAATTAAATGAAGCCAGGCAGTGGTGGCACATGCCTTTAATCCCAGCACTCAGGAAGGAGAGGTAGGCAGATCTCTGGGAGTTTGAGCCATCCTGGACTACAGAGTAAGTTCCAAGAAAGGCTCCAAAGCTACACACAGAAACCCTGCCTCAAAAAAAACAAAAAAAAAGATGGAAAAAAATTAAATGAATTATCTTTAAGTACTTGAAAGACCATTGCAACAGCTCTCAAGTTGACCACTTGAGCTAAGGCAGTAGTAATTTGAACTACGCACATATCCTTTACCATTAATCACATAAGCTGCTTTCCCATTAGATGAACCATCAGTAAAAACTAAAGTAGCATCTTTCACTGGAGTTTGCATTACTACTTTAGGAAAAATAAAAGAATGCATCTGAGCAAACTGTAATAATTGATCAGCAAGATAATGATTATCAATTTGACCTAAAAATTGAGCAAAAGCAATTGCACAAGAATCATTATTTTGAAATAACCAATCAATTTGTTGTCAAGTGAATGGCACACCAATAGTCTCAAGCTCTTTGCCAAAATATCTTCTAAATTCGACTTGACTCTTTTGCGCTAGACATGCTACAGCTTCATAATATGGATATAATACTTTAACTGGCAAAGCTGGAAGATATAACCATAAAAGAGGACCATTTTGCCATAATACTGCTATAAGAATAAGCCTAGTGGGCAGGATATATGCTTACCAAGGTTGATCATAATCAATATAATGTACTTGCTGATATTGAATAGCATTCTCAACCTGTGAAAGAACCTGTCTTCCTTCTTCAGTTAACTGTCTTGATGAATTAGGGTCACTATCTCTTTTTAGATATCACTCAAAGGTTCTAAATCACCAGTAGATATTTGTAAATAAGATAGTAACCATTGAATATCTCCTAATAACTTTTGAAAATCATTCAATGTTGTTTTTTTCCCTGAAGCTGAGTACTAAACCCAGGGCCTTGCACTTGCTAGGCAAGCGCTCTACCACTGAGCTAGATCCTCAACCCTTCATTCAATGTTTTTAACCCATCTTATCTTCTTTCTAATTTCTTGCTTTTGCATTCCGGCATGCTTTTGCATTCCGGCATGCTCGTCTTCAGTGGTCTTTCTGAGGGTCATGATCTGGGCACAACACTTACTTCAGAAAACACTTTCTCCTTTGAAGATGGAGGTCTAACCTGTCCCTAATAAGTGTCCAAAGACTAAAGATATCTATTGGAATTTTTTCTGGACCATACCTATCATAATACTGCTGTATCTTAACTCCAATACACCCCCAAATATCTGCATCCAAGGTACCCTGCTCAGGAAACCAAGGACAAATCTTTTCTACAAATTCTAAAAATTTACACAGTTGCTGATGTCCTACTTTGGTACCTCAAGCCTTTAAGATATCTTTACATAAATGTACAAACAGCTGTTTTCTATTTCCTTGGTCCATGCTTATTTTTTTACACTTAGTCTTGAATTTTTTACCGCACATCTGTTTTATTTACACTGATCACTTTTACCCTTGAGTTGTACTTACCACAGCTTCCACTTTTTTTGAGTGCACTCCTTTTTTTCCTGTGGTGTCCATCACAGAATCCTCCATGCTCAGCCCCCACATCCAGGAACCACCTCTTGGAGCCTGCTGATGAGTCAACTGGGTATCTGGGTGGAGGCATGCAGATTGTAGAGACAATGAAGAAGACAGAACAGAGTCAAGAGGACTGCCAGTCGATGCCGAACAGTGCCTGAGTTTATTTCACAGCCAACTTATATACAGAAGGACAGAAGTAGAACAATGCACAGCACAGGCATTCAACCACTGTCTATCCTTTCCTTGGGTCAAGGAGCAGGTAGTTTCATTTTCTATCTCGATTTACCTCCAGCTAGCATCGGCAGCCTCCATATAGCTAGATAGTGTATTCTTTCCCATGGGCTACTCAGGACTTTCTCACAGCCCTGGAGCAAGCAAGCTTGAACTCTATTGACTCAGAATTGACTTCAGATTCAAACTGGGAAACTGAGTCAGTTGTGGGCTCCCACAAATGTTAAGCACACAAGCAGTAGGAAGAGACTGCCACTGGGCCTGCCTTAGGCTTCTGAATCCTCAAAGCCCACTATCCCTAGTAACATTCCTGCAACAAATCCACACCTCTCACAACAAGGCCGCATCTCCTAATCCTTCTAAGTACCGCCACACCCTGATGACTAAGCATTCAAATATATGAGCCTGTGGGAGCCATTCTTATTCAAACTACCACAAACTCCAATGGGTTTGAGTAACCCCTCTTTTTAGTTTTGATGGCTGCTGATTGCATGGCTTCTCTCCCGGGATGGTTCTGCTTCCTTCCTGCAACTGTCCTTGAGAGATGTTTCACTTTCCTGGTATGGTTAGCTCTTGATTCTCACTATCAGTCTGGCTAAAAGCACCCAGCAATACCTAGGTGACAACCTTAATGCTATTCTGTGCTGGAATTTCCTCTGCCAGATTAATTAGTCCATCAGTTTAAACGTAGCCTCACACAAAGTCTCAGGGCATAGAGAAAGTGTAGAGTATTTTTTTGTCAGAACACAACATAAATGACCTGTAGTCTATTTCCCAATAGACAACTCATTTCCATCTGAGATCTGAGCATCACCCATTAAGTCCATCCACAACATTCTAGGTTTTTTTTCTTAGCCTGCTTCTCCCAATTTTTCAAATTCCTGCTGAAAATATAGTTCCAAAGACTTCTGAACCACTCAAATACAGTACCTGCAACATCCCTCTCCTGGTGTCTAGTGTCTGCTAGTCACGTTTCTGTTGCCATGGCAAGATATCTGAAAATAAAACATTAAAAGAAGGAATAATTTGTTTTTGAAGTTTCAGTCTGAATCTGGTTAGCGTTGTCCATATGGGCTGAGAGTAAGGCAGAGAGCATCGTGGCTGCAAGAGGGTGTGGCATAGCACAAACTCTGTCCCTTCATAGTAGTTAGAAAGAAAGAAAAATAAGGTACAGGCTTCTAGGTCATACCTGCAGTGACCAGCTTCTTCTCACTAGGCCCTTGCCTCTTAGTTTTTCACCACCTCCTAAGAATGCCATGCAAACTACGAATCCACCCATGGATAAATACACCGATTTAGTCAGAGTTCTCATAGTTCAGCCTCTTCTCACATCCTATCACCTGGGAAATAAACTAACATATGAGCCTTTCAACAGGGAATTTCACATCTAAACCACAGCAGAGATTACATAAAACCACTTTGGTAATTCTGGGTGTTATCACGACTCAATGTATTTCTTTCTTGTTAGGTCATATACTGCTTTTCTTTGAAAACATTTTTATCTCTCCTGTACACAATCTTTCCAAACAAAATCTCTGAGATTAAAGTGTGATTACTACTGTATGTTATGGGGAAACTATAAAGGTGAATTTATTGATGTTTTAAGATTTTTACCATAATAACTGAGAGAGACAACTTACAGGAGTGAAGATATAATTTGGCTCATGGAATCAGAGGGTGCTAGCTGAGAAGACATAGTGTAGCTGTGCAGTACATGCCATTGGGGTGTGTGACAGAGCTTCTTCACATGGCAATGGACCAGGAAGCAAAAATAAGCCAGGACCAGGGGCCATGGTACAACCTCCAAAGAGCACCTCTTATTGACCTGCTTTCACAAATCATACATCTTAAAGGACTCGCAGCCTCCCTGAATAGCTGGGAATTCTGTAGGTGGCATGGAGGTCTTTCTGCTCACAGATAAGCACTAGAGGAACCTGGAATTTAGTTACGCATACAGGATTGGTTGTTCCTTCCAGGGAAGGAATGAATATCCTGTTATCTTCCCAGAAGAGGAAGGAAGAGACGTGTTTAATAACCCAGTGTGACCTTTGCTCTACCTGTGGGACTAGAGACTTTTCCAGTACCAGATCCTTCTTCAGACCCTTATCATAAATTTCTTTTTCTCAGTCAATCTATAGATTCTATCTTTATGGACTTTACAAAGAGTTTCAATATAGTCACACCTGACCTGTATTTAGCTTACTTTGTTCCTCAAAGAGATTTATGTATGCTTTTGTTGTAAATGAAGGATTGAGTTAATTATCACCAGAATAAGTTTTCACCAAATTGCACTGGGCTTAAACATGCCTAAAATAAACTACTCAGAGTCAGACTCTAGAAGTTTGAATCAACACCAGCTACTGAGTTGTGTTGAGCCAAATCTCCTTATAGCCTCCATGGAATCATCTTTCTGCTGGCTGTGAAGGTCATAGAGATCCCCAAATTGTTCAAACCATGAGCTTGTGGGAGATATTTTTAATTCAGTGGATAAGACTGTGACACAATGATTTATTTAAACACATCTGCAACTTGGGGAGGTAAAGACATGGACTAGAGCATTACTGATTGTTATGCCCAGATCATAGGGACCCCTGAAAGATCACCACAGAAACTGAATCCGTATGTAAAAGCAAAGATCCTTTATTCAAGCTCAAGCTTGAGCTCTCCATCAGTCCAATGCAGCAGTAAGAGCAGAGAGACCCAAGCCAGGTCAGGGTAGGGTTTTATCACAGCAGAGGTTGGAGTGAGGGAACTTCCAGAGTTCAGGACCCTGATTGGATGACATTCGTCTAGGAGTATCTTGGCAAAAGGGGATAGGTGTGTGCTCGGCTAAGGGAGATCTGGTGATCTTATCTATAATGGTCGGATATGTTTGGAATGTCAGGTACTTTTCCCTTAGGGTGGAAGGTTAGGTATTTTCCCCTTAGATGCTGATTGGCCCCCATTCCAGGATGGTGCCAGTTTACGGCTTTTTCTGGAACAGGGTGTTGCCTTACAGTAAACTGAAACTTAGGCCTCTTCTCTGTCTGGTTTCTATTGAGCCTGCCATGGCAGCAGTGTAGCCAAGCTGCCCTGGGTCTCACAGTGATCTTTGTCTTTGTGTTGTTGGAAGCTTGGTCTGCTTCTTCCAAACTGTCAGTGTTTCTTGTCAAACACCCTGAGTCCAAAAGACTGCTGACTCTACCTTCGCACGAGCGAGTGCTGATGAGACAGCTGAGGGACACTTTCAGATGCACACACTTGAGAAAGTTTATTTGATATCATTCTGAGCAAAACTGCTTGGAAATGGC
Source organism: Peromyscus aztecus (assembly GCA_902168405.1). NCBI lineage: Eukaryota > Metazoa > Chordata > Mammalia > Rodentia > Cricetidae > Peromyscus > Peromyscus aztecus. The sequence goes on along the minus strand of CABHPQ010162783.1, from coordinate 22,126 downwards.
AGCTTCAGGAACTTTTTTTCAAACCAATACATAGCTGAGAGACTTGAAGTGTTCCCATAGTGTGAGGCCATAGTAGGAACCTTTACAGCCTTATGACCTGACTAATGGATGTGATGTGGTGTGTGTGTGTGTGTGTGTGTGTGTGTGTGTGTGTGTGTGTGTGTGTAGGCCAGGAGTCCACCTCAGATATTTATTACTTTCTGTCTTATATTTTAAGACAAGGTCTCTCATCGACCTTGGTGTTCACTGACTGACTAAAGAGCTCCAGGGACCCACCCATCTCTACCCCACCCAACCCATAGCACTAGGATTATAAACCTATGCTTCCATGCCCACACATTGCTGGGGATCCAAACTCAGGTCCTCAGGCTTGTACTTTACTGACTGAATCATCTGTCCAGCCTCTGCATGTGTCCTTCTTAAACTATTTTAAAGTGGTTCTAGAAGTCCATGTGTATCCTCTAGAGTTGAATTTCTTATTTAGGAGCTGTGGCAGGTTGATAGAGAATGGGCCCCATTCCAACATATGTTTGAATGTCTGATTCCCAGTTGATAGGTTGTTTAGGAAGGATTAGGAGGTGTGGTCTTGTTGGAGGAGGTATGTCACTGGAGGTGGGCTTTGCTGGACAATGGATGCTGGTCAGCTGGGGCTGAAGACTGAGCTGTGATGAAGAAGTCTTATGGGAAGTGTTTCCTGAGGGTCAGTACACAGAAGTTCCAGAGTTGGCCGTGGTTGTACCTTGTGTTCTCAGCCAAACTTGATAGTGTAAAAGTCACCCAGATGGTACTGTTTTGAAGTCATAAAAGGGTCATGGAGAGCAACTAAGGATTGGCACTGTGTGGCAGGGCTAGGGTTTCTGAAGACAGCCTAGGAGGAGGAAATTGGTGGAAGTACAGCCCAGCTGCAAGAGGTCCCAGCATTTTGGAAATGCCAGTACCTTGGGATGACCACTAAGAAGAGCAGTAGAGGTGGAGTAGAGCCAGCCAGAGCCTAGAAGGCATGCTGCGTGTGCTGCAGAGGACAGAAGCAGAGAAGCGACCCAAGCCCTTTGGAGGATCCTAGGAAATCTTGAGTGAATCCCAAACATTGAACATTGTGTTATTTACACAGTTGGAGTTTGGTTTTGCTTTGAATTTAGTTTTATTATGACTGTGACTTGGTTCTTTCTTGAAATAAGAAAGTATTGAACTTATTTTTTTATTTTGCAGGAGAGCACCGTTGAGAGATTTGAAAATTTGGAAGAGAATTTGTAGTTTTTTAGAGACTTTGGATTTATAAAGAGATTGAACTTTTTTGGAAATTTATTGATTGATTGATTGATTGATTGATTGATGCAGAAGAGGGTGCCAGATCTCATTACAGATGATTGTGAGCCACCGTGTGGTTGCTGGGACTTGAACTTAGGACCTCTGGAAGAGCAGTCAGTGCTGTTAACCTCTGAGCCATCTCTCCAGCCCAAGATTGAACTTTTAAAGCACTTAAATTTGTAAAGAATGTGGGACTTTTAAAGTTTGTAATATGTTTTATAATACATTATTAATATGAGATATTAGGGACAACAAGAAAGGAGAGGCTCGCTTAAGAAATTATATGTTTGTGTTTCAAGTTGACAAGAGGTCAATTGTACTGACTGGTTTTTGTATCAACTTGGCACAAGCTAGAGTCATTTTAGAGGTGCAAACATCGATTAAGAAAAGGTGGCTCACGCCTTTAATCCCAGCACTCGGGAAGCAGAGGCAGGCGGATCTCTGTGAGTTCGAGGCCAGCCTAGGCTCCAAAGCGAGTTCCAGGAAAGGCACAAAGCTACACAGAGAAAC